>JAQGCN010000642.1:0-17066 GCA_034699725.1 Friesea truncata | reverse complement strand
CTTACATAAGTGAATAGGTCTTGCATTTTCAACTGAGCATTGTGTATAATTTGAGATAGCCCATCCGAATTCCTTGGTAAAAATAATCATAATGATGCATAATAATAAACATATTACGACGAAATTAGTTGTACTAAACTTACTTCTACAATTAATTGACATCTACGGCTTGGAGTAGAAGCACATCTCGCTTCTTCAGAAGTGACATTGGCCATAATGTATGACGATGGAGTTGGTAAATCAGGTATATCCCATTCCCAATAGTTATCATTCATATTATTTCTGGTATTGATAAATTCTCCATATACGAGGTAGAGGTTACATCTGTGAAAAAAAGACGATTCAAATTAAATTGTGATTTGAAATTTTAATTGAACTTACTGTAGAAAAAGCACAGCGATTAAAGTAGAAGACTTCATTATTCAATGTTTGTGACGACAATTTTGAGCTTTCGATTAAAGGAAGGAATAAAAATCACAGAGATTAAATTATTTACGTTATACCATCATGATTGAGGCTTGACTGACGTAGAATGAATTAAAACCAGCTGATTGCACTTGTTTTTGTTTACATTCTTCTTATAAAAAATTAAACTTTCGCTTTCTAGAAAAAATTATCAATAATGCAAATTTTTACGATAAACAGCTGTGTTATTGCTAGTAAAAATTTAAAAATGTAAGGCGCGAAGTTAATTTTCTAAAAGTGAATTTTTATGAAAGTAAAAACTGAATTATCAACAATTCAATTAATTGTTGACAACAATACTACCAAACTAACAAACACGTGTTCTAATTGTCACTTTTGTTGTGTGTCACGTCAAACTCTTACGTTAATCACATCCAAACAACGCTTTAGGGCTGTTAAATTAGTAACCTTTTATATTCTGACTTTAGTTTGTGAATTTGTATTAATAACCATCCATACCCTTTCTTTATTTCAAAAAGATGACGAAACCATTATTTTCTAATCAATTTCGAGAACTTGCTTATATAATTCGTACTGCAAATACTACTGTGAAAATAGGATCATCTACGTCAACTTCAAGAACATGGCGTCGAACATCTCTTCGATTTCCATTAGGAAGCTTAAGCCGGCAATTTGTACGAAGTTACATGAATAGGAATCTTCTAACCTTGAAAGAGCGTGGCCTTATTTCAGATATTTTCCCTGACCAGAAGAAGAATTTTATAGATGCCTGTAGCTCTGGACCGCAAGTGATGTATGCCGGGTTCGACCCTACTGCTGATAGTTTACATGTCGGGAATTTAGCCGTTATTATGCTTTTACTGCAAGCACAAAGAGCTGGACATACACCTATTGCTTTGGTAAGATAAATAAAACTTATCATCAACTTGACGATCAAGAAGATTGACTTTTTCAGGTAGGAGAAGCAACAGGTAGAATAGGTGATCCAAGTTTCAAAAATTCAGAACGACCGGAATTAGAGCCTAAACTCGTAGAGTATAACACAAGGAAGATAATTAAAAATATTGAAACTGTTTTTAAGAATCATGAAGAAGTATTATGGGATGACAGACGAGGAACTGAGCCACTAAAGCCTTTAAAGTAAGTCAAGCATTCGTAATGCAACTGCACTGAACATCTTTCTAATGTACTGAATTTTCTAAACAGAATCGTAAATAATATTAACTGGTATCGAGATCTATCAGCACTCCAACTAATCGGGACATTCGGTCGACACTTTCGTCTTGGACAAATGTTAAGTCGACAGTCCGTTGCTTCGAGACTAGTAATTGACGCACCAATAAGCTACACTGAATTTTCCTACCAAGTCTTCCAAGCATACGACTGGCTTTATTTATATCGCGAACACGGTTGTGGATTTCAAATTGGTGGACATGACCAAATGGGAAATATTGTCTCAGGACATGATCTAATTAGTCGAATTCACAACAAACAAGTTTATGGTATGACTTTAACCATAACCATACTTCATGGTAAAATTCTTCGTTTACATTCTAGGATTAACAGTACCACTTATAACATCGGATACTGGAAGCAAGTATGGTAAAACTGCAGGAAATGCAATATGGCTTGGTAATATTCACATTATTGATTCCTGTAATAATTTACAATTGTGTATGTGTATGTTTTCTTCAGATCCTGAGAAAACGTCTCCCTTTGAGTTTTACCAATTTTTCGTCCGAAGTAAAGATTCAGAAGTTGAAAAATTCTTAAATATTTTTACATTCTTGCAAGATTCTGAAATCAAAGCTATACTTCATAAGCATATGGTATGACACAAATAGCAATTGCGATTCCAATGCAAACTCTTCTTATTCATTTCGACTTTAATAACTTTAAGGGTAAGCCTGATAATAGAACAGCTCAAAAGGAATTGGCTAAAAATGTGACATTACTGGTGCATGGTGGTAAGAATTTCGATGCGATTTTAAAATTGTATGTTAAGTATAAGTTGTATAATTTTGAATTTTTAGAAGCTGGACTTTCGACAGCTTTAAAAGCAACTTCAGCTTTATATTCAGAGGATCTTGCAGCCCTTGCTGGATTAAAGGCTGAAGAAATATTAAGACTATTTAAAAGTCCTGGAGGTACCACTGGGACGTCAAATGTACAACTTCAACCTGGAACTACGATACTTGATATGGCAGTGAATGCTGGATGTTTCACGAACAAGGGTGAGCTTGTAACTTAACAAAACTGAGATTGAAACTTAATATGACTGTATTCACAGAAGATGCTGTTAGAATAATTTCAGCAGGTGGATTCTTCATCAATCATCAGCGTGTGTCCAATTTCGAGGAGGCAATTGTTCCAGGGATCCATATTCTTCCTAATCAATTGACACTTGCAAGGGTAGGTAAAAAGAATTATTATGTCATCAAATGGTACCAGTAGTAGATTATAGTTAGTATAATTGACGCAAAAGTAAAATCTTTTATTAAACACTCGGCATTATACTCACTTTGACAAGTTTGATAGGAAGTTGATGATTTGGAAATTCTTCAAGTAATTTGTCACACAATTGGATAATTGCATAACATTTCTCTTCCATTTTTTTAATCTCATCTTCAGCAATTTTAAGGTCAAGAAGTGGTTTAAACTTTCTCTCACTAATTGATTCCAATGTCTTGTATTTAATTTGACGTAGGATAATTTCAATCAAATTCTAATAATAATCAAAATTTAAAATTAAGATATAAAAAAACTTAAACAAAATATTCAAAAACTTACTTTATGTTTTTCAATAGCTACTTCACCTAATTTCTCTTCAGCAGCTTCAATTATTTTCCTTACAGATTTTAATGTTTCATTTTCACTTTTTACTTTCTCTTCCAATTGAGTTATTTCAAACTGTATGTCTTTCACTTCTTCTTCTGCTTCATGTGCTTCCTAACAAAAATTTGCTCAATTCTTTTCAAAATTCTTTTCTTATTAACGAAAAACAATGACATGAATGACATAGACGGACATACCTTGATCAGTTTCCGTTGCTTATGACGAAGATGACCTATTACAAGAAATATTAAATTAGCATAGCCCATTTCCTGTTAAGCTCTCTAGAGAAAGTGCAAAAACAAAAATAACGCAAAATAAACTATTAAGCATTAATAATTATATTTATTAATAAATTATATTATTTGTTTGATTGATGTGATGATGGATGTCAATTATCAACTTTTGCTTTTCCTTCAAGAGATTGACCAAGGGGTGAAAGTCGTGTGTGATGGGCTGTGGTTTAATTTATATTTTGACAATATGATTATGACCTTTCTCTCTCTTGATATTGATTAAGATTTTGTTAGGATCCGTTTTAAGTTTTCGAGAATCAATTTCTGCTTTTTCAATAATTCTATCTCGGTTTTCAATACATCGTTCTAAATCTGTCATTAACTTCTCTTGAGCTCTTCGGAGATTGTTGTGTCGTACCTATGCAAAATCAAAAAATTAAGCAAAAGTTCGCAAAATTTTAATTTTTATTAAAATTTTTATGAAAATGAATCTATTTTTTATGAATCATTAAAATAGTCATTTTTTTTAAAATTTTTTAATAAATGACATTTAAATTATTAAATTTTAGTTGCTTACTTGCATATGATGAATAGCCGTCCTAATTTGACTTGATGATGTTTTCTCTTCTTTTGTAATATTAGCTTTCAATTCTTTTGCTAATTTAACTTTCTTCTCCCATTGAATACTCTGTTCATTAATTTTTCCTAATTCTGTATTTAATCTATTTCTTTCTTCTTCCAATTTTCGGATTTCATTCTCCAATTCAATTTCTTCTAATTCAGCATCCTTTAATCAAATTTTCAATTTTAATATCAATATTTAATTTTTTTAAATTTTGATTTACCTTGAGTGTATTTACAAGTTCAGCATGTAAGAAAACATTTTCACTTTCCATACCTTCTTGTTCTTCTTTTCCAGCATAAAGTTTAGAATTTAAGAAATCAATCTCCTTCTGTGCTTGTTTAATACCATTTTTTAACTTTTTAATATTTTCTTCCATTTCTTCATTTTCTGCCATTATTCGTACACGTTTTCGTGTTAAGACAAATTCCTCTAAAAGTAATGAATTTTTTTTAAAAAAAATGCATTTTTTTAAAATAAAATTTTCAAAATTTTACCTTTTCGTCTAATATCATTCGCATTTAAAATTTCATCTCTCTTCATAGTAGTTGCAACAAGTTCATCCTGCATTTTTAACCATTTTTCTTGAAGATCAACACAAGCTTGTCTATTTTGTATAACTTCACGTTCTAAAGATTCAATTTCAGGTTCTAAAGCAGGGACGTTACGATTCTAGAGAAAGTTTTCAAATCATTGAATTTTGATTGGTTGAAATTTTTTTTTAAATGTAAGTTACTTACCTCTGATTCTGAAGTTAATTTTTTAAGTTTACTTGCCAAAATATGTACTTCATTATTTTTCTTTGCTAAAATTTTAGCAGCATATTTCATTTGCATTGTTTGTGATTTAATAACTTTTTCTTCTGCTACTAATTTTTTTTCTAATTCATTTTGCATTGTTTGTTTTTTTAATAAATCCGTACGCATAACTTCACATTCGTATGTTATTCTTGTTAATTCATTTTCAACTTTAGCAAGTTCATCTTCAGCATTTTGTGATTTTTCACGTGCTGTTTGAATCTGTTTTAAAAATGCTTGTGATAATTTATCCATTGCTGCTTGTTCTTGTAATATTTCCATAATAGAATCTTCTAATTCTTTTTTCTCTGTTAATAATTTATTAATCCTATTTCTTGGTATTTGAAGTATTTTTTCCATTGCTTTTAATTCATTTTGATGTTTATAAAATTCTTCTTCCATTTTTGTTTTTAATTGTGATAACATTGCTAAATTTGTTTGAAGTTTTCTAATTTGTCCTTCAATTCCATTGACACGGGATCTTATTTGTCTTTCTTCCATTTTCTTTCTTTTGAGTCTTACTGTAATTTTTTCATGTTCTTCTTGATCTTTTGTAATCGCTTTCATGAGTGAGCTTATTTCATTTTCTTTAGTTTTTATATCATCTTCAGTTTTTCTAAAATCAAACATTACATTCTCTAATAATAGTCACTTGGACAGACTTGACATTGACATGGTCACCCGTGACCAAATGGTCCAATTGGACTTACGCGATAGTTTGTCTTGCAGCAGCTAAAGCTTCATCCCTTGATCTTACAACGGACAGTGTCTCATTCCAAGCAAGTTGTAGATGCTTCTTTTCAATTTGCAATGCTTCGATTTCAGTTCTACAGTACAAAAAAACGACAGTACAACAATCGTCACTGTTTTAAAATTCATAGAAAATAATTAACTTACGTAGCTTCTGTGATGAATGCATTCAATTCCTTCTGTTCTTCCTTATGAGCTTCAATCTGTCTCTGGACAGCATCATTGGATTGTTCCATTTGCTGCACACGGATCATAAGACGTTCCAAATAAATATCTTGATTCTTTTTATCAATTTCAGTCTGTTTTTTTAATTTCTCAAATTTTTCATCAACTGTTTGTGAAATTTTTAACTGATTATCATAGTCTTTGAGTGCTTCTTGAACGCACCATTCCATCAGATCAACTTCTTTGGAATAATTCATAAGTTTTAACTCTATTTTATAAAAAAAAATAAGTTAATATTTTCATTTTTTAAACGAATTCTTTATAATCTTTTAACCTTCTTTCTGTTCATTATCGATGTCTAATCTTAATTTTTCATTAATCAATCTCACTTCTTCAGCTTCAGCTTCTAATTTACATCGTTCAATTCCAAGTTTTTCAATATCTGATTCATGTTTTTCGATTGTTTCTGTTTGTTTTGATAATTCAAATTGTAAATTATGGAGTGTTTGACCCAGGTCTTCTCGTTCTTTCCTTTTTTCTTTAAGTTCACTTTCCTATTTAAAATAAAAATAAAATCAACAAAAATAAAATTAAAAATAATGGAGGAAAAACTAACCAAATCTTTCTTTCTTCCTTGCTGGATTTCAATTTGTTTAAGCAAATGCCGTCTTAGTGCAGCCTGAAATCTTTTCATTTTTGGATGTTCTGGACCAAGCACGAGCATCTTCTGATTGGACTCTGTAAAAGGTGTCAGTTCACTTTCTCCATCGATTTCTGAAGTTGTATCGTGATCGTCAGGGTTGGGTACGTGACAAGCAAAGTCAGCATCTTCATCTTCATTATCCTCCCCTTCGTCTTCTTCTCCGTATGGATCTAACATTTTAGTCATGGCTTCTAATTTCTCAACAGTTATAATTCGATCGTCTAAAATCATATCATAGGAGTATCATAAATAAATTTATTTTTAGTTATGTAAATAATACCTCTTGGTGGTACGTTGTCCAGTATGTCATCTTCGCCATAATCTTCATTGTATTTAGCGAAATAAGCAGCTTCACCTTCTTCTTCATCAAATTCTTCAATTTCTGCTACTTCTGGCAAGATCATGAAGTCGAGATCTTCACCCTCTTCATCCCCTTCTTCGATGTCTGAGAGACGAGTTCTCATAAAGAATGATTGATCCATTTCTTCTTCATCTTCTTCTTCAATGTTACCAAGCTCAGTTCTCATGTACAATTCTTCGTCTTCGTCATTGTCAAAAGCAGGTGGTGGTGGTAGAAGTCCAGTATCTTAAAGTTAGAAAGTCAATTTTATAAAAAATTATTCTTAATTTTTAGTTTATACCTTCCACATTTTCAGTTTCTTCTCCCCCTGTTGCTGTTGGTGGATCTCCTGGGTCATCGTCACCCATGATTAATTGAATAAGCACTCAATATTTGTCACACTGTCAACTCCAACTGTCTTGATTACAATTTCAATAATACCCGTCTTTTGTTCTGTCGTCGTCACTTGAATGAAAAATGAAAAGTTGTTTGATCACTCAAAAATGTTTCTCCAATAATCTCCATGGAGAAAGTTCGATTTCCGGTGAAAGCTCTACGAAAATCATCACACTTGTGATTTTTGTCAAAAATGCTACTGTCATTCCTGTTTTATTACTGGATACCATTATTGACATTGACACTTCCGGATGGATGTACCAGTGCAAAAGTAAAACATAAACATGAAGAAGAACCATTCTACTTTTCACCACTGCTAAAAATAAAACAATGCGAGAAAATTATTAAAGCCATGAAAAATTGCTCAGAAGCCCCTCTAAATATTGTCAATTTCCCAACAATCAGACGAAGCAATTACCGTGTTCCAGAGATTCTTGAATACTTTCAAATAATTGTATATCACAATCCTAAATTGGAGGAGGTAATTGGAGATGGCCCAACTAAATTTTGCCGAAGGGGATATTGTGTTGAATGTCATCTCAAGGAAGGAATGACATGTTCCGGTGGTGGTAATGGAACTTTGGAATCTTGTCTGAAGAGTCACTTCGATATGCAAAAGCTGAAGCTAGTTGGAAATTCTTCCATTGATGAGTTCAAACTTGACAATCTTTGCATAAGTGACAAATGCAACAATGAAACGAAATGTGAAGCCCTTGAAGAAGCTCCGACATCTTGCAATGACAATGGCGATTGTACATGTCCGGACATTTTCAACGAGACGAAGGGGAATCCGTGTTACTTTGTCAGTCCTTTTGAAACGACGAAGCTTTGTGATAAGACCATTCATAATGCTAGTCATGGTAGCGACGCTACTGGAATTAATTCCAATAATCAACTTATTCTAATACTAATCGCATTTCTATTGTATCGTTGAAATAAAAATTTTCTCAATTAATTAGCATCTTGTGTCTTCAATTTTTTCAACAATCGTGTTGTAATTGTAGCAATTGAAGTTCTTGTGTCAGAAACTCAATCCTGTCCAAAGAGTGGTCCACGGTGCATTATTATTGGTAAAGGCGCTTATTTTATAGAGAATCATTTATTAACGTGTACGACAGACAGACAACAAATTGAAATTTTCAAAGAAATTAAATTTCTAGTGCTAAAAATATTAATTAACTTGTTTTTTTTACTTGTAATTGTTGCAGTGTTTTTGTTAAGATTAAGCAGAAGGTAAGTAGAATTGTAATTTGTGGTGACCATAAAGCATGATTTTTGCTTAAAATACATACAGAAATTCCATTTAAAAGTTTTTCTTTTAAAATGTTAAACTATAATTGTTACATTTGTAGATCCAGAAAATCCGCAATCCGCTGAAGTTTGATTTATAGAAAGAAATGGAACATGACTGGTTAGTGCTACGGTATGCCATGCTGCTATTTCTGCTGACATCGTGTGCGTTTCTCTCCCGAATTCCAGTAGTCAATTCTCAGATGATCCCAATTTCAGAAGTCATGGGTCATCCAGTATCACAAGAGGAGAAACCTCCATCAGCATCATCACCGTCAGCTAAAACCGAAGTCCATGCCAAAATTGCTAAACAACATCTACGAGAGAAAGAATCAACCAATCAGAATAAAGAAGATAGAATGATGAGGAAGGACAAGCCGAAAGAATTTCAGAATCCGTCAAGACATGCTTCAGAAGAATTTCTTTTGGAATTTTTATTGGAACAGTATAAACTATCTGATGGGAAAGTGGAATTGCAACTAGAAATTTTAGAAAACTTGGAAAATTTTTGTCACAAGTACGAAAATGCTCGTGATTTATTCACATCCACCGATGCTCTCCAATCTATTCTCCTCCCATCACTTAATTCAACTTCGGGTGAAGTCCGAAATTCTGCAGCTTCAATTCTAGGAGTAGCTAGTCAAAATAATCCTATTGTCCAAGCCAAGTGTGTCATCGAATCCGACGTCCTCCATCAATTGATCCACCTCATCAGTTCCGACAAACACACTCGATCCAAAGCTTTATTTGCCCTTTCGTCCCTGTTGAGAAACTTTCCCGATGCGCAGAAAAAATTCATTCAAGATGATGGTGTTACCCAAATTATCAAAATCGGATTCCTGTCAGAAACACGACGACGTACCATTACACTTTTTTGGGACTGGATCAATGAAAGAAATCATTGTACTGAAATCAACAATCACGAAGAAGGAAGTGACCATCTTCATCTTAAATCTGACGATCCCTGTGATGCGATGGAGCTCTTAAAGACTGCATTGGAGAATTCCGCATGGTGTGAGCTATTGGTAGATTCTGTTAAAAATCTACACAATCTTGGAACTGAAGACGAAATCGTAGTCGTTGGAGCTGTCCATTCAAGTCTTGAGCTATGCATGTCCAAGATGAGTTCACTCACTCCTTACTTTCATCAACTGCTAACCAAGTATAATGTTGATCCAGATTTTGAAAGTACAAAGTCTGAACTTGAGACAATCCTCAGTGCAATGTCAGCCCCTACGTTAAATCCTCATATTGAATTGTAAATTATTATAATTTTCTACTGTTAATGAACTGAAAATGCAAAATTTATTAAGAAAACTTTGAAATTATGAATTAATTTTACTTAAGTAGTCAGAAGTCACCAGAGGATTTCGAAGCTTTAGGAATGTTGGCTGTTCCGCGTGTTATTTTTTTGCTATGTTTAAATTGGGTCAGCATGTCCATTACTCGGTTGGCCATGAGAAATTCATTCAAACGGAGAAAGAGATCCACTCCAAGTGTTTCCTGGCCAACTTTTGTATGAAGGAATTGCATCAAAATTGACACTTCGACTGGATCGAGATTGATGTTATTGGCGGATGCCATCTCATAAAATGATAGAAACATTTGTGCTTTCATCCTAGAAAACAACTGAGTTACATTCAGTTTATACTTGAAATGACATGCACTTACGAATTTGGAATTAAATTCTGCTCAATAAGTCGACAGAAAAGTTCAACAGCTTCCTTAAAACGTCCTATTTGGATTAATTTAGTAAAATCGCAATATCCATTCAGAAAAAGAAGTCGATCTCCACATGCTGTGAATTTGGGGGTGAGTTCTACAAGGGCTGGTACAATGTCTACATTTCCACTTTCGAGGATTCGGTCAATTACTGTTGCAGTCATTTGAGAATCTTCAGCACGTATAGCCCACAGGAGTGAATTTTGAAGTTGGCCTTCGTTGTATTTCTCCAATGCGAGTTGACGACATATTCCATTAACTACGAAGAAAATTAAGTTTAGGTCATACATTCATAATACTCGAAGGTTATACTTAGTTTACTTACTTAGTTTCTGGAGATCAAACTTTTTGGCAACTCGAATAATTTTCTCAGCTTCATACTCTGAGTGTGGTTTTTTCCTTTGTAGTAATTGAGAAATTACTAAATGACCACGTTTATTAGGGATTGCTTCCAAATATTTAACACCAACCTAAAAATTGTAATAAGAATTTACATCTTTTAAATAAGTTTCGAATATCTAATACCTCCCATAAAGTTGGGTGTGTCATCATCTGATTTCCGTATTCACGAATCAAATCATTCCGAATTGGACCAACAGCCCTGCAATGAAAAAAACAAGCATTTTGAAATAGCAAAATTCAATTAAATTACTCCTCTTCCTTAGGTTCGTTATTCGCATGAATAAAATCTTAAGAAGTTGAGTTAAAGTTTATAATTTAAATGAAACAAGGTGTTGAACCAAAAGAGAATTTAAATTAGTGATTAAAAGTACAAATAGAAAGGAAGTAATTTTCCAAGTCTTTCCAAATTTACAAGAACTCTTGTTTATTTGAAGCGTAAACTTAAAGTTTGTATTTCTTGATGTTGTGCTACTTTGATTTTCTCCATTAATGATGAAACACCAAAGCACTCTTTAGAAATTCTTTACACAAAATTAATCCTCTGCTCCAATGATTTCTCATCAACTTTGACTCATTAGTTACAACCTCCAAAACTCAAGATCTCTACTTGAAATCTTGTGAAAGAAGAAAAGTCAACATTTGAGTAAGGAAGAGAAATCATTAGAAAACTCAACCGCATAAATAAAATCTTTACAAGATGAAATTTTCTCTTTCCTCTCTTGAGAAAGTCAAGTGCGGAGCTTTATGAAAGTAAAATGAGGAAAAAGTTAAAGAGCTTTCCTCCTCGCTTTGCTTAAGTCGGCTTCTTGGAAATTAAAAAGGAACATACTTGTAATCAATGCGAGTGTCGGCAATGTTTGAATACACACCACCAGTAAAAACTAGGTCAGCAAAATGAAGAGGAAACCATGGATGATTCCAATGACTTTGCATGTCTTTGAGTACCTTCAAAAGAAAGAAATTATCTTAACCTGTCTTTATGACCAAGAGTAAAATCAAGAATTTCTTACAGATACTATGTCAAAATCCATTGCTGCAAGAAGAATTTTGTCCAGCGGAGTGAGAACGATTGAGAATTCTCCATAGTCATCGATCGCTTTTAGAGCGTAAGCCTTGAGTGAAGAAGGGCGAATGAGTGGAAATTGATAATTGAGCAACATACACAAATACTCGTGCCAACTTGTAACAAAACGTTTCCCTTCTGACAAACCTTCGTCCCGGCCAGCAAGTATCTAAAAATGAGATTTCAATCAGAGTTGTTTAAGAAGTTAGTAATTGTGGTAATTCATAATTTCGCATACTTGTACTAAAAGAGTTAGTTCATCATTTCCACAGAAAGCAAGATTGTTAAGTTGATTTTCACACTGCATTTTCCAAGATTGCCATTTCATGTTATACTCCGTTAAAGAACTTTCTGTAGGCTTGAATTCGGGTTTCCTAATCAGTAATTCAGACATTAAACTCAACTGGTCTCCGAGAACTGCTGAATTATCAAGGTTAAGAAACTCCAGAAGTTTTGCTGCTTCCTTAGTTCGTCCGTGTAGTGTATACTTAAAAATTACTCTCCAAAGTAAATCCATGCCCTCGCTGTCTAATTCAGGAAGTTCAGGAATAAGTCTCGTCAGAGATGATTCGGTGTCATCAAAATTTTGTTTTATCCAGTCCATGTAGTAAGGCAAGACAGGTAAATCTGTAACGTAACATTAAAAATTAATAGTAATTTCAAGGTTCCTCATCAATTGCTTATTCTGTTCTGTACCTGGATGAGAAGAAATGAACATAATTTCACAGAAATGCCAAACACAATCTAAATGTGAATAGAGCATAGCAGCTTCAGAAGGTTCAGAAGAAGCTTCACTTTCTAACGACTCGACAAGTTCAAGTATTGCTCCACGGTAAGCACGACTAATTGCAGTAGTTGTTTTCTGTGATACAGGCTCGGGGTAGGACTTTGCAACTTCTCTTTGTGCTTTGTTGAATATTTCAACAGTGGAAATAGTAAAAGGACGTAATTGTGGTTGGTTATGTAAATTCTCAAGACGCACTTCCATAAATGCTGTATAAAATAATAATCATGTATAAAATTTTTTTCAAACTTAAACTAAGAGTTAAATAGGCTAAAACACAGTACCTCCGCTATCATTTCCAGAATTAGGTAAAGCCGTTGATATCAATCCATTGGGACCGAATGATACTGGTATTTTTGTACGTTGCTTTGTATGGTAACTCGTATGATTTACCAGTTCCATTATAACAAATTAGCTGGAGAAGACGAAACAAAGTTCAGTGGAAGAGATACAAAGTACAGAAATGAGACTGGTGGAACAAATTAATCTTAGAACGATTATTGATTCGATACTGAAAATATTAATTAATAAAAAATTTAAATTAAATTCTAAATTTAGTAAACACAAATGCCGGTTTGAATTGAGAGAGAATGCGCCATTAGAGGATTCACATGTAAAGTTAGCGGCTGCTGTGCTGACGGTAAAAACTCGGATGTGTAAAAAAGTCCGACCAGGTCTGACGTCTGACAGACCGGCAGGTCCGTCCGAAATTAATTGACAATAATTATATATAAGCAATAATTATATTATTTAATTTGTAAATTTAAATAATTATTTAAATTATAATTTAATTAATTCGTCGTAATGTAATTTATTTACCATTCGATATTGCTTTTTGTCTTTGAAGGATAATATAATCGTAATTTTCTCTGTTTCAGATACTACATCTTATATCTTCAAATCCTGTTGTTGTTATTGAAGGGTACACTGGTTGTGGCAAGTCGACGCAGGTTATAAAATAATTAGTTTTAAAAACAAACAAATGTTGTAATTATTTACTCTTGGTTTAATTTAGATTCCGCAATTTACTCTGGAACATTGTGATAAAACCAAATTAAAATGTAACATTTTTGTTACACAACCAAGGAAAATAGCAGCCCAATCAGTAGCGCGTCAAGCTAGCTTAGAGCGTCAATGCCAATTGGGGACTGCCGTTGGATATCAAGTAGGATATTCAAATAAAAATAATATTTTAGATATGATTTACTCTGATAATTATTTTAAATTTTAGGTTTGTCTAGATAAAAATGTGAACAAGGAAACCAGGCTAACGTATGTCACCACTAGAATCCTTCTACACAGACTGACACAGACAAAGTCGAAGGATTTCTCTCATATCATAATTGATGAAGTCCATGAGCGTGACCTAGACACAGACCTCCTTCTAATCATCAAAAAGATCTTACTTGAAGACGTTAACAAAAACGAAGCTCATGTTAAGATAATTTTAATGTCTGCTACATTGAATGCCTTACAATTTTCTGAGTACTTCTTAGCTCCAATCTTTAAAATTACGTCAAAATCACCAACTAACTTCCCCGTGAATGAGTTGTATTTGGATGACATTGGCATTAAAGTAAGATTTTAAATAATGTAACATATTATTACTGAAGTATTTCAATTTTTAACAGATAAATGTCCAGTTTAATAAGGATAGACCTATGCTGTATGACTCCTTATCATCAGCTGCGGTTGACATAATTGTTAAACTGGACGAAATGGACAAAAACAGAAGATCGGTATGGATTAATAGAATATATTTTAAAATAATTTATGCATACATTTTTCACTTTATTTAATATATATTTCACTAGGATCTGTGTTGATCCTTTTGCCAGGTCGTTTGACAACAGTAATGTCGTGGACCCGCATTATGTTTATGTTCGAGATAATAATGCTTACTTTCATCGCGCAGGGGTCATTTCTCGAAATTTTCTAATAACTTTGTATACTGACGTAATCAACGGTGGACGGAAAGGACCAGACAATACATGGATGCTCACATTAAGATGAGATTATGGAGAATATCCACGTTCAGTTACCATTTATTTTCGGAATCAGAATGATTGTCAATTGGCACGACAATTCGTTCAAGAAGTTCAAAATCGTTTGAGGGGTGCTGAGTCCGCGTAAGTTCTTAAAACATCTATTAAAACTGATATTCTGTTATTTAACTGATCAATTTATCATTCACATCAAGCTCGGATGGGGATGATGATTCTGGAATAGGAAGATTCCCTGGTTTGAAATTAATTATAAAGCCATAATCTATCTTCAATCATATTTATTAATTTTCTAATTTCATTATTATTAAGAGTTGAGCAAAATAGTTACTCAAAACACAAAAGCAAAATAGTATTATTTTGCATTTTTTAATTCTGTACTCTGTAATTTGTCAATTTAGAAAATGTATTTTTTATATTTTGAGAAAAAGCACTTAAGTCAACTCAATTACCATTAGAATTAAATATTACTTTTTAGTATTAAGATTACTAGTATTAGGACACCTTTCAAAATAAGATTAAATTTTGTTATCTGTTGTTAAATTCTGTTATATTAGCAGTGTAGTTAATTAGTCCTTTCACTAATTTATAATGTCAATATTTACATGTCAAATTCGTTTATGAATATTAAGTATAGATTGCATAATTGTCAACTTCGATTAATTCTCACTTAACAGCGCTGTCCTTTCTAAACATTTACGTATATTTTAGTTAGCTTAAATGTTAATGTAGTGTCTTAAACGAATTCTGCTAAATTTCCTACGATACATTTACAAATTCTTATACTTTTTGTTAGTTTGTATTTATCGACAATAAAATATAATTAAACTGAATTCATTGCTTCAATCTTGAGTCTTTACATTTTTGGTTGGTTGATGTAGCTTTATTGTATTTAAGTCCTGAAGTGTTAGGTCATATGTCAAGTCATATATCATTTCTTTCACCCCATGTCCGGAATCACTTATTTACATTGTTAGTTAAACAAAAGGCATAATTTGCAGGTTCTTATTACATTTTGATAAGTAGTATAAGTATATACTCAACGCAACTCATATACTACATGTAATGTACTGCTTAACTGACACACTTTCAGATTTTGCGGGCCTCTTCACTTAACACACATTCTGATATTGCGGGCCGCACTACTTAACACACATTCTGCTTTTGCGGGCCTCTATCACAGTATGGTTATAGAAGAAATAGTTGCAAATTAGCGATGGATGAATTCATAACAATTTGTATGCTTAAGTATGTATGTTGTATGTATGTTTTGTGGAGGGAATAGGAAGTCTGTTGATGAGACAACCTCTCCACGGCAACCAGGCCACTTAAGCGGGCCATTTTGCACACTCCAGAGCAGCTTTACTATGGGGGGTTTAGACCCTCTGAAATATTCGGGTCACCCTTTCGGGTAAACCTCGAACTCCTTAAACTGAACTCAAGGAGCGATTGCAGAGTGACCCTACTTAAGTCCTGGGGCCCACCGTAGCGGACACCCAAGACTTCTTCTCTGAGATCACCTAAGGAGGTGCATCTGCAAAGAAAGTGATTTCGGTCTTCCTCCTCCTCTTGACAGAGTGGACAGAATGAATCCGAAATTACCTTTAACCTACTGAGATGTAGGTTAAAGTCCCCATGACCCGTCACAACCTGGGTAAGAATACGGAGATTAGGCCGACTCAACCCTAACAGGTACTTGGTATTTTTCATTAAGGGACGATCAAGGATCTCCCTACTCTGACTGCATGTTTCGAGACAAGTCCATTTCTGGATGTGTCGTTTCAACGTGCATTCCTTTAAGGATGACCAAACCATCTCTTCAGAAATACTGATAGACGGTTCTGGTCCCAAGAAAGACATTTCTGACGCCCGTTTAGCAAGGCCGTCAGCCATTTCGTTTCCTTCGTAACCCAAGTGCGCTGGCACCCATCCTAAGCACACTGGATTCACTGAAGCTAGTTCATTCAATGCGCCCTGACATTCCCTAACCAGTCCTACCTGAGGACGTGAACTGGTCAAGCAACTCAGAGCACTCATTGAATCGGTGAAAATTTTTACAGTTACCCCTGCCGGGATCAACCCTTTCAGATGGCACCCTGCACAAAGGATAGCCATTATTTCTGCTTGTGGCACAGATGGGTAGTATCCTAACGGGATACACCACTCTCTTTGACCCTGTTCCAGATTTGGAAAGAAAATGCCAGCTCCCGTTCGTCCGTTCATTCGGGATCCATCTGTGAAGCACAAGAAGCTCCCGTCCTGGACTTCCGGTCGGCCATTTTCCCAATCCGTTCTTGTCCACCTCTTCACTTGGAAAAGGTTGTTGTCCAAGTTACACCTACGAAAATCTGATGGCAATTCCATTTCTGGAATGCCACTCATGAAACTCCGCAGGATAACGGAATGAGGTGTTAAACTCTTTTTCCAGCATCTACCGGACAGGTCTGTCCACAGACCAGCTCTCTTCAGCCGGTACGACGCTCGAACTGCCATTTCTTCTAGAAACACCTCCAATGGAGGTATTGATAGAAGACA
>JAQGCN010000641.1:0-17092 GCA_034699725.1 Friesea truncata | reverse complement strand
AACTATTTTCCTTTGTTTCCTGATTTGAGTGCGTTAACAAACATCGAGTTCTTCCGTACCAGGCTTAAGAATTCGACTGCTAAATATAACTAGTTTTCTTGTGGAATTCATTGTAGCAATTCCTTAACTTATTTATTTTTTTCTGTTGGTTTAATTAGTACTCGCTGCAATATGTAGTATACTCCTAAGTTTGTAGTGAGAAAGTGACACAAGCACTTTGTGTCACTCTGTATCGCACACTTTCTAGCCGGCCTAATTAGAGAAGTTTTTTTTATATTTCCTGAGCTCATTCTTTTTATTTAAGATTTTCCACTGGAAAAATTACAACTTATTATTTATAATTTAGCAGTAGCTGGGTATTTTTAAGTGACCTACCAACAATCCAGTAAATGGCCATGTGGGTGCATATCCCAAATATCCCAAATGGCGATCTATAAAAACAGTTTTCAGCTGAGGTAGAATCGACTGTTGGTAGGGATGTGTCTAAAACAGACCAATGCTCTAAAACAGCTCTGAGCTGGTCTGACGCAATAGGAAATCGGAAATTGTTTACCCGGTTGGTTCGGGAAACAATTTATAGCGTGCTCATTAATCATTTTAGCAGCTTTCATTTTTCCCCATCCAATGAAACAATCTTCGTAGCAGTTCAATGAACCTTTAACGCAGTGTTTGATTGATTGCCATTTCTTGATAAAAATCGAGAAATGAAAAGAAAAAAGAACAAAATTAAAGCATTTCATAGTATTCGAGTGACTAAAATAATCGCTTCATTGAAGTTATTAACGGCTTCTTCAATTTAAATATAATTAATGAAACCATTACTAATGGTAAAACAGTAAAATTCGCAATAGTTGTGTTGGAAATATGCCAAATATATTGTGTCTAATTAAATTTATTTCTTTGTTTTGCCGTACCGCAGCTTTCTATTTCCGTTTGAATGACTTTTCTGTTTAGCATTAAAAAGGGGAAGTGTTTAATTAAAAAACTGGAAAATCACACTTAAAAACATGAATATTCTAATAAGTACATATCTTATCCAGCCCATTGCAGCGCTTTTTGTGTAATGATGATAAATTCAATCCGACAGTAGACCAGTTTAATCAAACATGTTTTTAAGATAGTAATCCTCATCTTTCGTTCCAGACATAAAAATTCTTTACCCCTTTACCAAACTCTTTTACGATTCTATGATATTTCTGGGCCTAATTAAAAGCGTCTAACACAGAAGAAATAAAAACTGACTATTTAATTTCATAATTGTACCCATGCATGATCGGTTTCTTTTTGTTCAATGCCATTGGCAAGGGATAACTGGATAACAAAAAAATTCAGCCTTCGTTTTAGCATGTACTATTTCTCGGACTTACGCATCTGTGACTTGTTGCAGATACAAATGATGAGTTAGAACTTTAACTTCAATTGTTTAAAAAAAATAGTAACACTAAATGCCACTACTAGGGGAATCATACGCCTGGAAACTAAAGTTTGTTTTTTCCGTAAGAAAGTTACTCCAACTTGCTCAATTTCTTATAGAGCTTATGGATATGACCCAAAATTGTTTAAATTAAATTCAAATGACACGAGTCTATTAATTCTATATCCTCATGTTGAGGATTTTTCCTAAAATAAACTCATTAAAAAAGATTAAGTTGAACTATATCCTTTCGAAACGATTATTTTTAATAAAAGCTCATTTTACTTTGCTTGGTCGGCCTCATTCAAGGTGCAGTACTTGCACTTGAATCTTGTTTCAATGGCGGTCGTCCTCGTTTCTTTTTTGCTTGCTCAGACGTGCCTGGATTTCCGGGCGAATAAACTTGTTTCATTAATAAGTTCTTTGGGTATCCTCGTACCCAAAGAACCTCGTACCCTCTTTTATACCTGGTTGCTTCGTAAGTCGGTTTCAGTAAAGACATGTAACATGAGTTTATATGGGTTTGAAAATCGTCATTAGTCCAACGAATGATTTCCTTCTTGTCTTTCATTTCCTTAACACAGAGAGTTGTCTTGAACTCAATTAAGTTATCCATATAGGGTTATACATTAGATCCGTCACCGGGGTCATCATCAAACATGAAGCCAGTTGTGTCGTTTTATTTTAAATTTTGAAATATAAAGAAACATAAACCAATAGTATAGTTGAAAATCAACGGGTGATTGATAAGGGCTTTCACATCCTTTTTCTTCCAATGCCGAGTCAAATTTTTTTTGTTTTATTGTAATTCGCATTTGTAGTTTCTCGTCTTCAGACTAAAGTTAGGTGCGTTTACTGCTTTGCCCTTTGACCATTTGTGTCAACTTAAAATTACCTATTATCCTTTATGCTGAGTTGTTAATACTGGAAAATCAAATACTCGTAGCGGAAATTGGGTCGCATTTTTTAAGATAATCAAAATAGTTCTCTCAAAGTTATTGATTCTTTTGGATTAGGAATAGATTTTCATGATTTAGAATTTAAAACTATTGTTTTAAAATGCAATTTATTTATTTAATGTACCATATTGTTATTTTCAAGTCTATGTTTCTGTATGATTGAAATGAGAGAGGAAAAGCGAGGGCAATAGATTTGAGAAAGGTCTTTAATTCAGACGGAAGTGAAAGGTTAGAGGAGAAAAGACAGAGAGTCCCTGAGATCTAAAAATCTTCCCTTTTTGTTGCGTGCTCTCGCAACGCCAACAAATCTGAAAAGTGCGTACGAGAGATCCACGCATTATCTTAACATAAACCTATTTTTGAATAGATCCTTTTAAGAAGGATTGTAACATACCTATTCGCCCCTGAATAGTGTCGAAGACACGTCAAAAAAAATCGTAACTCAACATTTTTATATAAAGCACTCCACACACTACGTTGCAATCCACGAGGCCATAACTTATTTATAAAATTCAAATCATAACTGATATTATTAAATGGTATATTTAAAAGTTAGAATTTTAAAGTAAATTCGAGAAGTAAAAGTAGATTATGACTCATCAAATGGAAATTTAAGAGGAATTTCTTGATTAAATTCAGTTTCTACAAGGTCTGAAAAATTCATTGTAGGAAAAAAAAGGGAAGTGGTAGAAACAATAGGAGTAGGAGGTGTTTGAGAAGAAATGATCAAACAGAGAAAGTTAAAGAGCTCATCCTCGCTCAACTTTCTCTCACCACTGCCCAATTTCAAAAGAAATTCAAAGTAATTTAAACCTTGCGTTTAGGGGGGTAAGCGGAGTGCAAGAAGTAGGTGACATAACAGTTATAATATTTTTCGAAGGCATAATAGAAGGAATATAAGCAAATGTTTTAGGAGATTGAAATGAAGATGTTAAGAGAATATTCTTAATTGGAACTCATAATTAACAGACTCGGCTTGGGTACCTAGCGTAACAAAAGATTTACTGCTAGTAATTTCTTTAAAATGAGCAACTTCATCAATTGCCTCTGTCGGAGAATTGTCGTTTTGTATGGTTGTAATTAAGGTATTCCCTTCCTCAAAATTTGTATTAGATAAATTAGGATTATTGTCATCTGAATTAGCTATGAGTTCAACCTCCAATCAAACAACCTAACTTTCTAGCAGTTCATTATGAGCTCTTTCTATATTACGAAGGCTTTCGTTCTGAGATTCCAACTCAGTGTTCATATCACTGATATCATTGGCATTCTAAATAGACTTTACAAGTGCAGTAGTACCAATGCCTAGTGAGGCAATAACAGCGATAACCAATAAAGATGCTGAGCAATCTTTTCTTTCTTTTTAGACATGAATTTGGGTTGTTACTAACTGGACAAATCTGTTTAAGAGGTTGGAGGACAAATCATAGAGTTCATGGCATTTCTTTTTGGCGTAATCAAGCGAGTCATTGTGAACTATTTCTTCGGTATGCACAGGAATGTATAAGTTGCGCTATAAGACTGGTTGACTTTTTTTAAGTTTTTCATTATAGGCAGAAGAAGGGATAGTGATTGCAAAAATCATCATCAGAATTAGAAGAAGATTCTTCAGTGAGAATGCAGTGTGTTGGAACTTTGATGATTTACCACTTGAATTTGTTGAACCTGTTGGTGTGGAAAGTCGGGAAAACATTTCCTGTGTAGAAACAGAGATAAACGATGGTGTCATTTTTGGTGGAGTAAAAAATTAGATTAAGAGAGGAAAGAAAGATATGATTAATTTTAAATTTAACACAATAAGCAGCGTATAAATACGCTGCCTAATTTCAGTTATGACCAATTCAAAAAGATTACTTATGAGGCAAAAACTTTCTCTTACACCTTGGTAAACTCCAAGGCATTCACTTAATAAATTAACGAAAGGAACTTTAATAGAATTAAATAAATCAACAATCTGACAAGTTCCTAGAGCAGTGCATTCGAGCAAAAACCTCAAATGCATCTCGGTGAGTATGGCTATACTCCTGAAATTCTCGGGATCGGGAAGTTGAATACTCTTTTTCTTGAAAGCAGCTTCATCATCTGGTTCCAGTTTTTCTCGAATTTTTTTTAGCAGTCCCTTACAAGCTAAATTTTGAACTGGTTTCCATGTATTGTGTGAGCTGTGAATAGATCAAAAATATTTTTAATAGATGTTATAGAATTTTAATAGAGCTTACTTGTCATATCCTTTCCATTTTATCAAGTATGTTTCACACTCTACTCATAAATATTGTAAGCAAAGATTCTATGAAAAGCAAAATTGAAATTTAAGCATGATAGTTTTTAAATTTTCAACAACTTTCACTGGTCAAAACAGATTGCAGGCTCTTTGGCGGCATAAGATGCATAAATTTACAAGGAAAGTGATGAGAACTGCAGTTCCTACAGAGCAATGCATTATGGCCATGGTCTTAGTGTAAAATTGGTTTTCCGTCAACGTAAGGACAATTATATCTCCATCTTCATCAACATTTTTCAAATTTAACGTTAAATTCATGGCCTTTGTGTAAAGATTTGAACGACCATAATTGGGTTGAATAACGATTTAATTTAAGAAAATCGGCTAATGTGTGTAAAATTGTAAAAGAATGAATCTAAATTTTGTGTTTGGTATTTAAAACCCTAATGTGCAATTACCTAACAATTCTTCAAAAGTAGCCAACAACCAGGAGTCTGTGAATTGCCATCTTAGTTAAAAGACGACGCTCCACCCGTCTCGACTGGGTGACTACCCCTGGTTCTATCTTAAAATTAATTGAATTTTAATTAATTAAACTTACCTTGGCTGTGAGAGGGAAGAAAGACCCGCAAGCTCCACCAATGTTTCAGGACTTTTAATCGTTACGAAATAAGATGCTTGATGAGAAATGAGATTGAGATACTTTTATTGGATCTTAGGTTGTAAGTAAGATTGAAGTCTGGAAGAGACTGGACTGAAAAGTGCGGAACACGCATTTTTATAACTTTTAACTTTTATAACTTTTTTTTAACTGAGTGCACTAAGGGACACCTGGCACACACATTGGTAACGCCTAAACAGTTGGAAGAGGATCTGAAGCAACTAAGGCAGTTGGTGGCAACGAAAGTATATGTCAATCCCAATTCTGGATATCTACAAATATTATACTAACGACATTACTTCGTGCATTTTTGGAGACACCAAACTTATAATCAAAATAAAAGTTCCTATTTATCAACTGGAAGTGAAACCGGCGATATTTTTGTCAATCACGCATCATCCGTTTCGCTATGAAAGAAGTCTCTGCACGGTGGATCATGAAACGACGATAGTAGCAACGAGAAGAGAGGAAGTAATTGCAATAGAAGGAAGATTGAAGGATTCGTGTGATTTAAGAAAGAACACCCTTTGCTACTTGCCACAATTTCCATCTCAACAATTTAAGAAACCGAATTGCCTGAAGTTATTATAAAAGGAGAATACATGGTGGACACCTTGAAGAAGGAATGGATATTTACTTGTACAGCCATACAAAACAATCCCGTGATTACCCAGATGAAGAGAGAGGTGTATAATGTAATTAACCCAACTGAAGAACTGACCATAAGATGCCCTGATGGTGAGAGGACAATGCCAATTCTGTAGGTGGGCACGTACATCATTCACCTGGAATGTAGATGTGAATTGCTAAATGGAAAGAATAAGACGATTATTCCAACGAAATTCCCGTGTCCTTCAAAGATTAATGCAAAAGGATAGAATATAAACTTTCAATTAAAGTATGAATATGGTTTTAGATAAAGGAAAAGTGGAGGTACTCATACCTTATTATTCAATTATAGCAATGCTATAATTGAGAATAAATATGGAATAAAATACATAAAATGAGTCATTAAACTAAATACTTGTATCCATATTAAAAAGGTCGTAAATCTGTTTTGTTACGTCCAATTATCGGTTACAATTTAGGTCTGTTACCAGCAAATTTGGCTGCATTTGCTCTCCATTCGGATTCCGTCCGAATCAAGTAGTTTACATTCAAAGGATTAGAAGCATCAAGAATACGGTCATCAAAATGAACGTCTCCCTAGACAGAATGTTACAAACAAATTACATTTTACAATTAATAATGATTATACTCAAAATATTGTTGAAATAATAATGTTATAACTGTGATTGGAAGCTGAACCTTTTTCAACTGTTTCCCAAATGTTTATACAGTGCATTTTAATTCAATGAAACCATTACGATTGTCGCATTTATTATAGTCTTCTAGAATTTAGTAGGTTGGCACAAAGATACGTCACAGCAAATCGGTTTTAGGTTGGTTGGATATGGACCTGAAGCAAAAATATATTATATTAACCGAGTAAATTATTCAATTTAATTGATTAGCTGGAAACGGTCGCTAATTTGTATTAGCAATATTTTGGTAACACTGAGATTCTGTAGACATGTTTTCCAAATTCAGTTTTGTATTTATCCTTATCCCTCATTTCGTAATAAATCATTTTAACTTTATATATTTTGCACTTCCCATCTTGATGGTATCAAATGAATGTTATAATCATAACTCAGCGTTTAAAATTAATAAATGACATCTAAGAGTATATATTTTCACCCTAATATTGATCAGCTAAATGGTCGCCAACTTTTTGTCCCTTCGGAGTGTCATAAAGTAATATTTCTTCGACTTCCGGCTTGTCAGCAGGATATTTAATTTGTTGTACCGCTGGATCATGATTTGGATTATGCATCAATTCTTTTGCATATTAAAGTGTAGTCGGTTTTGCAAATGAGAAGGCTTCTTCAGTTTCAATGACCTCTACGGCAAAATTCAATCCAACATCGTCACAATTATCTTTCCAGTTATCAAATCTCTCCTTGTCGTCTTCAGTTTTCACTTACATGAGCATTCCTCTCAAATTTAACTTTTCAATAATTAGCTATTCCTCTTCCCCTAGACTAGCCGACATTTACACAGACTGTTAATATCCAAAAACTTAAAGACTCCACACCTCCACACCTGTATTATTATCACACAATATCTATTTTATAAACTAAATTCCTCATCTCCACCCTGACCCCATATCCCCTTTACTCTAGTTAAAGTAAACCTTACCTGAATTGGTAGACCCGTAGCAATTTTTCAATATCCTAGTTGGTAGGGTAATTTCTCTGTTAACATGAATCCATCACTTTATTAAAATAAAAACGTCTTGAAACCTTTCGAACTCCAATGTTATATGATCGAAGAATCACAAAATTGGTGCTGCAAATGATAAAACACCAACACTAGAATATTTCTGATACCAAATACTCAATTAAACACAGCAAAATTTCGTAATTAATTTTAAAATTAATTACTTTTTAATGTATTTGCAAGAGCCTTTTTCTCGAAGTGCGTAAGAATATTCTTCAGTTGTTCTGTAGTATTTACTTGCGACAACTTTGTCAGAGTATCTTGACCCGCTGTGTCAGTTTGATAATTTTTCATGGCACCACCAAATTCTACTCCAGACACAATGATCAGAAATATGTGGATTGCCTGAACATTGAAAAAATGGTGAAATTGTTGAAATTTAGGCTGAGCCAATGAAAAGTAAATGTGCCTTACAAGTGATATTGTACCCAAAGTTAAACCAATAATCCGAGCTTTATCCAATAATAACATTTGTATAGAAAAATGTACAGTAAATGTACAGAAAAAGATTGGAAGAGGAGGATGAGGAGCGGGATCTATGACGTTTGGATGCAGTACTGCTGGTTTAACCCGTATTCAGGGAAAAACCACTATCACTAACAGAAATCTTCAAACTACTCTTACTTTTAGTGGAAGATAGACGACTATCACACGAAGATTTACTGCTGATCCTTGATCCATGACGATTAGATTCGCTGCATCTGCTGCTAGAAAAAATATTGTCCGATGAACTACTCCTTGAGGAGGATGACCTGCTGGAAGCACTTTTACTTCCTCTGTTTCTATCTCTTGAAGATTGATGTCTAAAGGATCCTCTGCTACTGCCGGAATAAACGCTGCCAATAGATAAAGACCTCTTTGAGCCACCTATACTTCCTCTCCCTCCACTTATCCTTCCTCCAGATACTTATAATATTTCCAAATTATTAATAATTGTCAAAATCACGATGATATTGACAAACTTCATCTTCACTTAATATTTCCAAATTCTTTTCTTTGTGCTCTGTAATGTATGGTGTTTATCTAATAGAATTTTTATTATATTTTGTTCAAATAATGTTTCACTTCCATTGCCTTGATTTAAAGGCAATGTTCTATCAAGCTTTGTTAAACAATACAGTGGAACTCTTTATTGTAACTCTTAAGAATTGAATAGGTCTTCTCTTCCGTTCGCTCAGCCTTGAACTAAAACTACTTTATAAGTTCCAATATTTCTTTTATTAGTACGAACGGATACGAAGCTTACGAAAGTTTCTTTCTCTCTTGCTGTTGTCATCCCCTTTCCCCAACAAAAAAATGACTTAAATTAAGTACTGTGAGTTAAGGGAATGGAATTTTTCCTTATCCACGTTCTAGCGTGGTGGACTTGGTCAAATTTGTATATTCATATAGGGATCCCCCTAACTTTTATTCATTAGAACTTCCCCAACTGCAAAACAATATATTGTTAAATTTTTAATTCAGCATGGCTACATAGTAATAAAAGTTCTATGTGTGGCCAATTTTGTATATATTTTTGTATATAATACAGGTTTAGGGTGAAGTGTAGATGAACTAATTCCGTGCAACTTTAGCTTAAATAATCTAAAATACAGTTAAAGTGTAGTTTTATAGCTTTTTGACTCTTTGTGTTTACGTGTTTCTAATGAAAGTAATGTAATTAAATGTGTGTATAGAACACAAGCGTTTTAATACGCTGCCTAATTTCTAGATATGGCAAATTCAAAAAGATTACCTACGAGGCAAAAACTTTCTTTTACATCTTTGTAAACTCTAAGGCATGCGCTTAATAAATTAACGAAGGGAACTTTAATAGAATTAAATAAATCTACAATCTGACAAGTTTATGGAGGGGGCGCATGAGCAAACCTCCATCATCATTTGTTATTGGTGATAAGTAAGGCCCGTTGGGCCCATACCAATTTATATCCTTAATTAAATCGGTATTTGAAGCAAGACCTTTACAAGCCATTAACTTCTGCTCTCCAAATGCTACAAAAATTGTCTTATTAAATGACACAGGGAAAATTTGGATACCCAAACCATCTGAATATATTAAACAACAATTATAATTTAATGCAATTTTTTAGATAAATATATGTCAAATTTAATTAACTAACTTACTTTCATTTTGATGAATAGATAAACAAGGAGAAATAAGCAAAAAAACTAAAATTATTGAACACATTATGAAAAAACAAAATATGTTTATTGAATGTCATGTAAATATAGTTTGTGCACTAAATTCTTATTTCTTTGGAACGTAAATATAGTTTGTGCACTAAATTCTTATTTCTTTGGAGCCTATATAGGGTATTTTCTTTTCATTTCGTCTTCTTGTTTTGTCAAACCTCCAACGCGCCTCGGTGAGTAGGGCTATACTCCTGAAATCCTCGGGATCGGGAAGTTGAAAGCGATCCCCGGTGATTCCTTTCCTTGTTCAGGGCACACTAGGCCGGATAAATCAAGGGCTTTATGACCAAGGGACACTGGTGGGAATCCATGTGGGCCTTCATTGCATTGTATCGCTGGGTAACAAAGAGACATCCTACAGTAGCGTATCCCAAATAAAATAATGCAATTTTGTAAACATTCATTCTTTCAGCTTCTTATTTTCTGTCTTCTTTCTCAGTAACTGCTTTCGAAGACGAGCATTCTCACGTAAAACCTTTAGGTTTAGGTTGTTGTCTCTTAGGTCGATCCAAAATCTTATAATTTTTATCCTAAAATATTATTATTACAATTTTAAAAACTAAAACCCAGCTTGGAAAAACTCGGTTTGTTTCCTGGGTCTGGAGGATCTTCTAATAGAAGTACTTTCTCTTGCGTCTTCTTCAACTTTCTCCTCTGAAATTATTTCAGTTTCTCCCTCATCTGCTGAGGAGAAATGTTCAGTCTCTTCGTCATCCACTTCTTCACACCAACTTGGTTCATCCTTAACTTCATCTCTCAGAGTTAATGATTGCAATGGAATTATATTGTCTTCATCCAGGTACTGTATCTCATCATCATCATCCTGAAGACTGAAGGTGACTTTCTTCTCCTCCAGCTGTTCAATTGTGATTGCAGTGTCCTTTACTGGCATTGAATTTCTTTGATTAGTTTCTTTGATTAGATTGAAAATATTAAATTATTATTGTTCATTTACTGAATAGCTGATAACGTATTGAAAACTTTGAAATAAAGTATTGAACCTTACTCCAATGACATGCCTTTTAAGACTTAGTTTATTGAAATAAAAGAACTTATATTTATAACAGAACATAGAAGGATTTTCTTGAACCCTGACTTAAATAGTATAGATTTCTGAAGGTGTGAAACTAAGCATATTTAACAAAACATTGAAAAAAGCCGACTTAAAAGAAAACAGAATAAAGGTCAATTATTAGATTGAACAAGGAAAAGCTATGGGTATTTTAAACACCAGTAGCTTGTTTAACTCCCAGAATCATGGCACGAAGCTTTTCAATCGTAAAGGAAGCGAATGAGCCACTTGTCCTGCAATTGGACACAATACGAAATTCTGAGTTTCTGGCGTGCTTCCTACAAAATATATACGTTTTATTGCAGGAAGTAAGTTATGAATAATATGTATGACTTACCGTTTTTTCCTTCGTCGTAAATAGTACAGTTGCTGTGGTGCTGTTCAGAGCATGGTGCAAATACTTTTGGCTCAAGATTGACCGGAAAGCGTATCACACTTGCAAGTGAACTGAGTGTCACCACACCAAAAATCCTACAATTACAAAATTAATTTTAGAAAATAAAGTGGAGTTTTTTACCATTTTTTAAAAAACACTTTGCTTTAGTTGTGTTTGATCAACTTTATTTGAACACTTTAGAAATAATGCTTACCATAAACAGTTGATCTTCATGTTAGGAAATTGATTCTTTCAAAACCCAGGAGTGAATTGTGGAGTATATTTTTCTTGTAGGACTTAATTGCTGAATTCACAGGAAAATATGATTGTAGGTTTTTTATAACTACAGGAGTATTTATAGACTTTTGACCATTGCTTGTTTTAAAAGTGTAAGAACATTGACTGTCGTCTATTTTTTAAATTTTTTTAAAATTTTTTTAAATTGAATTTCTAAAAAAACTCAATTAACCCCACTAAATAGAATTGAAAATTTTAAAATTAGAATTATTGATTTACATTTCTAAATACCAGATTTACGTGACACGGAAATCAATTCGGTATATTAAATGTAAAGTCCACATTGAGACGAGAGACCCCAAGTTAGTTTCTATTCCTCATTGTCCAAATGCTGCATTTTAGAACTTTGGATATTTTGTTTCTCGTATTTGGAATATAGCTAGCCTTTTATTTGACAAAATCAGTAGCAGAGGATGCATCCATTTATACGAAGATTACGAGTGGAATAGAAGTTGAGAATATATATAATATAAATGAATATTCATCCAATATACCATTGATCGAAGATACGAATTGGAATTACCAAACACCAATTACAAACAGAGCTTTGGATTTTATGAGGAAATTTTTTATGAGAAAAGCAAGGGCAGCATCGGATGAAGCGATCCGGATGGTGGAGATAATGGATGGCATAATTTTGCTCTTAATTTGGTTCGTTCTAATCCTTTTCATCATTGCGGTGAAGTACTAAGCTTAACAAGAAACCACCACTACTATTGCCACGAATAGAACCTATTATACGTTACTACAAACCGAGAAGACTGACCAATTCAACACCAGCACCACCGCCGTTCATAACGACAATGGAACAGCCAACGAGAATAAAGATTCAGCAACACCAACGCAGCGGTATTAGTGTTGGACAACGGAATCTTCATTGAGGGAACATTGACAACCTTTTCAATTCTCATCTATTCATGCTTTACCTTCTTAAACTAAACCAACACAGATGCAACGCCGTTGGTGTTTTGAAATGAATAAAGAAGACCCTCTCCTGTAAACAGGAATTCGAAATCAAATAGTACAGAATTGAAAAAGACCATCTGTTAAAACAATCATATCTTTTTCGCCTTAGCGAATCTGCTAGCGATTTATCTAAAGGAAAAAGGAAATTTCAACAGGAATAATTTATCAGATTCTTTAAACATGTTCGTAATAATGATTCAGTCAACAGCAATATCCCAGAACTGTTGCTCAACTACTCATTAGACGGAAATTCTATATGATTACATCAAGTACCACTCGACTACTTAGGTTTCTGTCCAGCGTAATGAAATGTTCTGGGCTTATCAAAGCAGGAGCTATGCAAATCATGAAAGGTTCTTCTAAATTAGATGAAAAGTTCTTAGGATTTGTTTGTAAAACCCTCCGCTCTTTTAAAATATTGTCATATTTGGTTTGTTGACTTCAGTGGTATTCATTTACTCTTATTATTTTAATTCCATTACTTTACTTACGGCTTAATCCAAACGAAGAAACTGTGTCATTACTTTTGACTATACCTTTAAAAAATTGTTAGTTTTAAAGAATTTGGTATGGTAAGAATAATGGTTTGGTAAGAATAAACATATTCAACACGAGGAGATGGTTAAACGGCTGTCATTTCTACGAAGGAATTCCTGAAAAAACCGGCTTAGGTTGGGCTGAGACTCCAGGGTTTTGTACCTTATTGGTGCTGTTACTGCAAATTACTGTCCCTTTCACCAATTGATGTCCAAGCTTCGGATCAATGAAAATGGAGAATTTAGACATTCCAGCCATACGTGCAGGTTAATATAATTATTCATAATTGTAAACAAATCAATGCCCGTCCAAAAAAACTTTCTCCTAAATCAAACTAAACTTCAGCTAAAAACTTAGTCGCCCACGTACCCAACACGGATATCTCATGGAACGAATTTTTTAAACAGCAGGTTATTTAGAAGGAGAGAACATTTGATGCCTGTTACAAAATTCTATCCAGCCCTAACTTTTCCATAGGACACGGTACTGAAGCTGGATACTTCTACCAATGTATTCATAAAATAGGGCGATTTGAAGACTCCATGAACTCCAAACTATTTACCTAATAATTTGCATTTCGGGCTAAATTTTATCGTATTCGTACGTAACCAGAACGTCATTATAACCAGCAAATAGATGCGTCTGCGGCCTAGCCGCAGGGAGCGGATCGAGATGGACTGCTACTTTTAGAATAAAAAAGGCGCGAATTGGTTCCATTTTGCTTTATTAAGCAGCAGATTTACTATGACAGAATTCATGATGGCTCAGTACAGGTTCTTCATTGTCACATATTGGCCAAATGTATTGAATAGCTTTACCCCTGAACTGATATTGTATCCCTTTGCTATATTTGGAACACCGATATGTATCATTATATCGAATCCAAATATTGCTCGCAAAGTTTAACTGCTCGCTGTCATTTCTGAAATATTTGTAGCCACAGGATAATTTGATGTTGCTGTTTATTTTAGTAGGAGCACCTTCGTCATTCAGTCTTTGTAAGGAAATTTCTTTAATAGGATGATCACTTTGGCATGAGAATATTTTTTCTTCCATATAGCTTGAACATTTTCCGTAGTCTAGAATTGTAAGGAAATTTTTTTTATTAGAATCAAACGACATATCACTTCAAATCTTCATAAAAAATTTTACAGGCTTAATCCTAAATCATATACACAGTCAACCCGCGGGCCGACCGGGCTGTGGGGCGGGCCGGGCTGAAGAGTTTCAAGTACGAGCCGGCCCGCTCGGACCGGGAGGGCCAACTCCCTTCTGCATATTGCGCCCTGAGTGTTAGGCGCTCACCAGCGTTGTGAGCCTCATGGCTACCAAAAAAACGTGAATTAAATAGCCGGACGTATTCTACAATCACATTATAAATATTTGTCCGTACACCAGATTGAATTTAAAACTCTCCCTTTATAGAATAAAGCACTTGATTATTGACCTTCTCACCGACATTAAACTTGGCTACAACTTCTTCTATAACTGTTCCATGGTGGAACAGATATATTGGACGTGGTGATTGGACCATATTCGGATAGGACAGATAACGATTCGGAAAGTATGGATGAACACGTGGTAGAGCCATCTCGTCTTGTTTTGTAACCATATCGGGCCTTAATTGGTGGAAAGCCATATCAATAAAACAAATTATTTTTAAAAAAGTTTTAAACTTGAGATCCTACCTAATTTGGATGCTCAACAACGACAGTAATTCTGTCGTTAGTGTTTCAAGACTGCTGGATGATATGAAATAATGAAATGCTCAGTGAGTGATGAGGTTTTAAGAGGTGTTTTTAGTATAAGAGAGAGATCTGGAAGTCTGGAAGAGACTGAGCTGAAAAGTGCGGAATACGTACTTTTATAACCTTGATCTTCAAAGCTAAGATCTTCCCATGATGCGTGTAAATTCACTACGCATCGTGGGATGTCCTATTCTATTTTAGGATCATAACAGTTAGAAATTATTTTCTTTGTTTCTTGAAATGATGTTGGTCTCTTTGTCGCCAGTTTGACTATCGTAAAAATTGATAAGACGTTCTTCATGAATTCTTGAGGCGTGCGGATCCCGCCGTGAATGCAATTCTATAGCAAGATTTGATACTTCGTTTTGCTTTATTTCAATTTTGCATCTTTGTAATTCAGACTTAATGTCTAGATGTGTTTTTCCCGTATATTTGTTTTAGATATAATATGTTTGTGTATTCGATACTTTTGCAAATAATCTCTACATAAATCTTAAAAATGCTATTAAATAAATTTTTTAACTTTAATTTTTAAACTCATAATATTCTAATTACTTTTCCTTTTGCTGTGTCGTATGCCCTTAAGAGAAATGAACGTCTGCTGTTGCATAATCTGTCAAAGATTTCGTCAAAGGACTTCGTCTCCAATCCGCTGCCTGTGTCTTACCTATATTTCTATTTTCTTACCTATATTTATTCCTGGTATGTATTTTTATACACAAGGCTTAAATCCAGTATTCGGATCATTTGGCCATAAAGGCTAGTACATTTTGGCTATGGATGACTTTCTCCAACATTACTGTATCGATTACAGATGTTAAACATAAATTGAAGTCTCGTCTAAGCCAACTAAAATCCTCATCGGATGAATGGAATACCTTTAAAATTTTCTCGGATGATAGTATTTTCAGAAGTTCAATTTCGATTTGTTTATATAATGGAGAGGGATTCACTAGAAAGTCATACATAACACCATCAAGCAATTGGAATTTAGCAAGCAACCCTTGAAATAAATAATTTAATAATCTTACCAACTACCTTAACTTCTCCCCCTATAAAATAATGCAACCTCCGTTTTGTCTTTACGATCCTGCGGTCAGGAGTGGACTTTTGCTGTACTGTTGGTAACATCGACCTCGCACTTTAGGGAAGAAAATAATTTTCAAGTTTTGTTCCATTTCCGGTGGGCTCCGTTGGAATTGTTCCCCTTTGCTTTTAAAATAGTTGAAATTAATAGTTGTATCTATAATTTGTCAAAAAACTTTTCATAAACTTGGGTAAGAGTTTGGTCAGTGATTCTTGCAGTTGTCGGCTAGAAAGTGCGCGAACATGTCTTTCTTTTATAAAAACCTAAAAATAATATGTACATAAATATATAAAACCTACAAATAAGTAATATGATTTGATATGATTCGAGGCCCCGATAGGGGCCTCGAAGGGTCTGATCGAGGTCATGCTCCCCAACTGAATCTCTGGACGAGAAAGATTATCTGTCTCGTCTCGCGAGACATAATAAATTCATTAAGCTCAATACAATGTACACATCACACATTATAATTATAATCGATTTCGTATTTGCACGCATTACAAACAAACACTCTGTATCTTTAAACTAAAACAATATCCTTATTTACATTACATACATAGATTATTTAGTAATATGTACAGGAACGCATTAACATCGTAAAGTATATGTGCATTTTTATGCTGCAAATGTACATTGTAAGGAACTATACATATAAATTGTAATGATTAATACGCATTAAATAATGCATAAACATGTACTGCTGCACATAAGTTAATTTGTGTCGTCTTACTGATTTAGGCAAGTGCATTTTAAGTTATGTATGTATATCTAAAAGTAATATTAATACGAAAAATATATTTATATATAATTCTCGTTTTGCGAGACATCTTGTTACCAAGCCTAACGGTTGGCGCTTTAATGCGCTTAAAGGAAATAATATTTAGAATCAACGGGTAAATCTTTAATTAAAAATATTACTAAAATAATCAAATATGTATGTTAATCCAAAGAATTAAGCTTAATTTACCTTACTTTTAATAATATTATTGCAGACCTTATCACTCGTTATTGCTAATTTTGAGATTAAGATTTTCTCCATCTGAATAAAACAGTAGTATTAATTTTAATAGTATTAAACCAATTTAATTTATTTAAAAAGTTGTTGAAACAAATCTTTAATTGAGTCTTAATCTATTAGATACAGCATTAGAGAATATACTTCATGAATAAACCACAAAATGTGCATATTAAGAAATAAAGCTTAAGTTTTATTTATTATTTAATATAATATTGGCGATA
>JAQGCN010000640.1:0-17107 GCA_034699725.1 Friesea truncata | reverse complement strand
CTATCATTATGGATAGATTAAACCACAAAAACCTTTTAACTTTGCGGTCAACAGTCAAATATTAATATTGTCAGAACAGAAATGGTAGAGTAATTATTGAAGGAAATATTTGTCAACAATTGGATTAGAAATTTTAAGTAATGATAATGGCCTATGCTTTAGGGCCCATGTTTTGTTATTTATATTTTTCTAATTGCCTTTCACACTTAAAATGTGATAAATTAACTTTAGCCATAAAAAAGTTAACAGTACGTGACATTTTGAAAAAAAATAAATTAAGTAACACAGCATGAAAAAAAAATTAATACTCGAGTTGTTTCAAAATTTAAACTGAAATACTGACAGGTAAACACTATCTGTGTAACACATCAAAATAAAAAACAAAACTAATCGTAGAAGTATAAGGCGTATGAGCATAATATTAATATTTTCATTACAAAGTATTAAATATCCATTCCGGATTAGCCGATAAACATTGAGATTTAAGTAAGTATTACATATTTTAGTATTTGTCCTTCTCCAGTACAAAGAAAAGAAGTTTGAATATAATTATGAGTTATTGCATTAATGGTTAAAACAATGAAATTATAAACAAACAAGTCACGAAAAAATTCCGCAATCAAACTAATAATGCATAAACGTTAATAGCTTTTTTAAAGTCAACAGAACAGACCACCACTACCACTACCATTTTAAATCATAAATTATGCAAAGCAAAAATAATCTTTATTTTATGGTATAAAATTTATACTTCACAGGATTTTCATGATTTTTTTACTATTGAAGTAAAGGAGCTATTTAAAAGAAGTTATGAAAATTACACGCGTCAAGAGGCTCATAAACTCGATTTTCCCATTCCAATTCCAATTCCTCAAAATTGGATTTCTCTGAATTCTGAATTATAACAAAAATTATTATACTTTCTAAAAACTCATATTTATAAAATCATTGGTAAAATTCATCTCAATTTTTTTTCGTCACCCAAATCAGGTTCTGCTTCATGCCCAATTGGACAGAGACGAAGTTAAGCACAATTAGAAGGATTAAGTACTTTCAACTTCAAGATTAAAGCTCAACAAAGAGTTCTTTGAGATTTTTAAGATGTTGAGAAGATTTTTACGGCATAAAAACGCATTTTCTCTGAAAGAATGAATCTGATACAACAAAAATGTAATAACTTTCTACAGAAAATCAAATGAATTGTGACGAATGAGTGAGCATCATCATTTCATCATCATTATCCTTTTTGACATTTCTAAAAAAGAATTTAACAATTTTGAACTCATCTTTAAACTTATGAAGTTAGACGAACATCTCTCACATTTGTATATTATTATGATTATTGATTATGAAGTATGTGGATAGGATACTTGCTACAGGGTGGAAGTATTGTTATAATATGAACAAAAATCACCAAAAAATATTTCAAATATTAAATCTCACTGACTACACGCGTAGTCAAGAAAGAACAAGCAAGGCACATACTCGTTAACTTAAATGCAAACAAATGTTCAAAATGCTTTTCTAGTTACGAAGCATGGAACATCAAAATTATTTCATAGACATTAATACTGAAATAGTTTCTTACCTTTGGCTTCTCATCTTCATCATAGCAGGGGAATTCGTCTTTTTCAAGTTTGACATTCTTTTTTACGTAACCAGGTTTCTTCTTCTTCAACCATTCATCTCGAAGTATATCGATCCGAACGTCAGTTTGAGTTCCTCTAGTCACTGCGATGTTTGCGGAGTTATCCATCTTAAATTCTTAATTAATTAGTTTGTTTAAAGTGAAAAATAGAATGAAATTTTAAAAAAAGAGAATAATAAATTTAGAACAAAAAAGAAAGGAAACAAAAGAATTTTCTACATGTGTTTTTTGCCGGGCGAAAATTCAAATGTGTCGGGAAAATGAGAAGAATGGTATCATACCTTAACACAATAAACATTAAATTCTACTACTGCTACTGCTCGTTCATTTTGTTTTACAACAATACAATTTTTTTTACAACAGAAAATAATTGGCTTTTGGACAATTGAATTAATGAAATACTACTAAAGAAAATATTAATTTTATTTATTACATTTGACAATATAAACAAATAATACATTAATATTGTTGAATATAATAGAAACCAATACCAAATGATAAATGAGTAAAGGTATGTTCAAGTTGGCGATTTAGTTCGCAGCAGGGATAAACAAAAACAATCAATCATACACCCAAATAAAATAATAAGATTTATTAAAACGAATAATTATAATAATTAAATTAAGAATATTTGATTACACTTAAGCACTTTTTAAGCTAATGAGGCAGTCTTTTATTTTGATTACTTATTCATTTGGCGCCTAACGTTAGCATACCAACATCCTGTGCCAAATTCACCGCCGCATCGTGTTGACTTTGGAAACCTCCACAAGTCACACCTCTTCAACTATGCTTCTCAAAGAGTTTACTTAAACTTCTAGAGGTGAACGGGTCAGCAAAAATATTTTCAATCTAAAAAGGAATCCTGGACTGGGAAACATTTTGTCGTATTTTATTTGATTGAATATTTTTAGGAGTTTTTGTTACGATTTAAATCATTGTTTGATTTCAATTTCTAGTAAAGAATCAAGTATCAAGTAAACCTTTTTTATGGCCTCTATGGCCCTGTTTCTTAAAAAAAAAAGCTTTAATGAGCTATTAACGTTGACAGCGCTCAGCGCTGTCTTCAACCTAGTTATGTTATTCACTAACCAACCAATATACCCATTTTGACCTAGTGTGGGGGAGAAAGGGGTGTTGTTTATAGCTAACATAGAACTATATGAAAGTGTTAGGTATATGTAACAAGTGAAAACCCGAAACAGGGTAAAAGGGGAAGAAATAACAGGTGAGACCTTTGGTCGAGGTAAGCAGAAGTACTGTAAGGGAAATACTTACCTCAAGTATTAGCGATCTATCTTTTAACTTTCTCTCACTTCTAGAACTTAAGATGCATTACCCAGGGTCCTAACAAAAGGAACATAAGAGTTATTTCATTTGTTAATGAAAAATCATCATGATTATGAAAATCTATAAAAAAATAAATATTCTATATCCATATATTCATGTATAAAATATATATAAATATAGAAAGGGATCAAGAAATTCTTGAAAATAGAAAACTCTCGAAAATAGATAAGCTGTTTACCATAAACCATTAATTTAAGAAAAATAGGTAGCAAAAACAAAAAAAAATATGAATGTAACCTGCAGTATATTTTAAATAGGTATGTGAAATTAGTCATCTTCAAGGACCGTCTGTCGTATTATAATCAAGATGGTACTGCGAGTCAGGTGTTGGGTAGAATATTAGGATAACAACTTACTATCTATACATAGCCGTTGTCCTTTCAAGATTTAGATTTGATGATTTCAATAATATTTTATAGGTATTGCAAAAACTAACATTCAATTGCAATATTGTCGGGATAACTCCGTAAGCTGGTGATAAAATAACTTATCATCATTTCAAGAAAAGCACCGTAACATCCATTGGAAAAGCTATCAATGAAGGAGGCTAGAGCCAATCAATTGTTGAATTCAATTGTTAAAATTAACTTCACTTTTAGGTATGTCGCCGGTAAAAAATTTAATTCGTACAGCAAAATGCTTTAGTTTGAAGAAATCACACTTCCTTTATTCTTATAATGGATATTATTATAATAATAATATTCGCATTTAGGACTAAAGATTCCGGAAGGTTTGCAAATTCTACCGAATAACGACAGCTGTTCAATGCCTTGTAAGAGGCCCTTTCTCAAATTCGACTTAAAATAGTGAGTCACTATTTTTGTAGAAATTCTTGTTATTAATTATTTAAAATATTTCAGTTGTACAATGGGCAAATCGAGTAGGTTGGAAAACATTAACCGAAGCTGGTGTCTGAAGGATTTGGTACCTGAGTCAAATTTTGAAATGGAATATGATCAATTTGAAAACAAGAAATCTCTGTATATTTGTGAAAGCAGCGGAAGTACATATTTCAATGATGATGAAGGATCATTATTGGAAAGTAAGTTTACAATTAAAAGTTTGTTTTAAAGGTTAAAGGGTTAAAAGTTTCTTTTGCTTCTTTTAGAATACTTCATTCTCATTAAATTTGATTCAATTTTTCAATGAATTAATTGTTGAATTCAATTGTTACAATGAAATAAAAATTAATAAAAAATGAACATAGAACCGGTAAGTCATGCTACATGAAGAGGATAACCGCCTGAGGCGAGTAAGGGCAATTGACATGCTGGACATGGAAATGATTACAATGACTACTGTAAGATATTATTTCCTGCTCTATTCAATTTGGTTTTCGGGTACAAATTAGGTATGAATGATAGGAAATTCCTACTATGTTATATTAACGAATAACTAATATAGAACCGTTAAAAAAAGAATATAGAACCGTTAGAAATAAAAAATTTAAAAGAATCCAACATGGATCTTGAAGCAAAGCAAGTAACTCTGTCGGATCAAATGGAAATTTACACGACGAATCTTAAGAAACTAAAACTAACTTTTTTAACTTCTTCTTTATTCATTTTTCATATTTGCTTGTTAAATACTGGGGATGAAACAAGTTCATCATCCACTCTTAACTCTTACTTTTTCATTCTGTTCATTATAACGAACATGTTGCTGTTCGTCGAATATTGGCATCGTATTTACGACAAGCAGGTACAAGAGGTACAATCTGGCTGCATGTTGTTTCGATTCGGTCGCAACCCAATAATCACAAAAGAGGTGATAGATGGCAAACTGAAGAGGAAAGAACATGAAGTGCGGTATCAGTCATGGACACAGAAAGTACAAAATGGAATATCTATTCTTTGCCAGAAAGTCAACGATATACAAAAAAGTGACAAACCAATCGGTAAAAACTATAACTCAAGCAAGTAAGTGAACCAAAACATTTTTGACTAATTTCAGGAAAAAAAACCTAAGGCCCTACCAGCAGTTTGAGAACATACCTTTACAGAACAACCCAATAAATTTAAATATCTGCCGGGACCCCATTTATTATTGGATGAGAACGGATGATGGCGTAAGTAGTATTCTGTTTAAATATTACACTTTTATGAACAATTGTAACAATAGCTTTAAATGTGTTTAGATGTTGAGGGCTGGGATATCAAATATTGTTGTCTATTTCTCGCAAGACCTTACGGGGACTGTCGGGAGCTTAAACTCGATGGTATAAGCAAATGCGGGTAATTAACAAATATATATTACGATTTACACAATAAATTCTAAATTTAATTTGTTTTATTTAGGAGTGACAAAGTTGTGGTTGGTTGTTAGAAAGATGAATAGAAAAAACTCAACTTTACTACGAGAGAAACTTGCCACATTGTCTGGAACAAGATGAGCTAGAGATAAATAGTAATTAAATCTCGGTCCACTGAAACTCATCGAGATTTAATTCAACTTCATCTTCTTACATCTGGTACATCTTTTTGTGTGAAGAAGATGATCTTTGCATCTCTAAAAATGTAAAGAGAGAAAGCACATCCTGTGCTTTCACTTCTAATAATGATAATAATATATTTTAATAATTAATATAAAATTGATTGTTGAGCAGCTAGTATAAAGTTTATCACTTTATTGCTGCGTAAATAAAGTTACGAAATCAGCGTCAAAACAAGAAGCCCTCGGGCCTCTTGGTCTATTTTAATTTTCATTATTCGGCAAAATAACCCCTTAAGAGCCTCTCGTTTAAGACAACAAATTAAAATGAAGGGTATAAGGATGAAGCGTAGGGGTTCTGTCCCTTTTTACCTTGACTTTAAAAACAAAGCACATGGTCTGGTCAGCCATTTCGATTTTTCCGTTCAGTTGTTTAACAACTTTTTTAGAATATTAAACAAGATAATTTAATAATAATAATTAATTATAATAATAAGTGAAGTGAATTTTACGAGGATTTCACTAAGATTATTAGATGTAGCAAAAGGTAATATTTAAATTAAATTATTGCACCATATTCACCATTTGAATTATTGCCAACACTTTAATTTCCTTTCATTTGTACTACTTCGTTTCTATTCCTGAATTCATTTAGAAGTGGAATGTCAACACACACCTTTTCAGACGTTATGTTAAAGCACAAGTAGAGGAGCTAAATAAATGTGCTTCTCGTGGAGACCATGGATCAAACATGGACAAGTTTGGTCTCAACGTCAAGCTCAATGGTGGAACAGATACAAACGTTGTTTTTCTGACAGCTGCCCAAGCTACTCACGACGAAATATACACTCCTGGATACTCCGAGTACCACTGGAACCCGACATTTACTCCCGGATACCTCGAACGAGCAATCACTCTAAAGAAGAGAATGATCACAGTAACAGGCGTTCTTTTGAAAGTGAAAGATCAAGATGCCGTCCTCCTGACGAAAGGAGATGAACATCTTTTTATTCCACCGGAGCACTTACATGGTACGTTACCACATTTCCCATTTTCAATTCCTGGGTTCTTCTCCAAAGCTTTATTTGAGACTCTCCGGAGTAAGGAATACCTCCCAACACCAAAACAACTCATGGAATGGGGAATTCAATTTAAAATTGTAATTCAAAAACCAGGAGTTATGATTTACACAACTGCAGGATGTAAGTATCAACACTTTAAAGTTTAGATCTTTAAAGTTAAATTATTCAAAATTAATTTTATGTTGTAAGGACAAATTTTCGAGCCTATATAAAGGCAGACTTTTAAAAACTTAGATTTAGTTTAGTTTATTACTTCAGTGCTTCATCGTCTATAAAGGAACAGGAGAAATGTTAATTGGGAAATTATTAGCGCAAAAAAACAGTTTACAAGTTACAATACGGATCTTTGTAATACGCTGTGATACTTTGAAGATCTATACGTAAGACATACAATTCTTTTTTCCTAAACTTTTCTAAAGAACTTGGTGAATTCTTAAAAAATGATTCCTTGTAGAAACGAGGTCGCAAATCCCGAAAAGGAAAACGTGGATCTACAATTTAAACAATTAATTTGAATCAAAATACTGCAAAGGCTAGTACATCCACGAATACCAATGCGGATGCAAAAAAACGTGGTAGAAGATCACTAGACGGACCCGCATAAGCTATAATGTACACCCCTTTTCCCCTTATGTAATAGGGATGGTAGTTGTATATGTACGTTGTATATATATGGTATTTGATCCGCCATACAACTGGCTCCACCATAGAATGGCGGGGCAGCGAAGTGGGATATGAAGGTGGGTCAGTTTGAAAATTGAAAATAAATATATTTAGGCCAAAATTGTTTCTTACTTTTTGCTGATTTATGAGTCGAGTTGACAAATACTTGTGATGATTTCATTCATAAAATCATTCATCGGTTAAGCATTCATTACGAATAGATAAAATGATTAAACTGATGATTTGAATAAAGAATTAGTATGTAAGCTCACTTTGGTTAAAAGTTGAATTTTAATTTAACTTTCACTAATTATAATAAAAAACTAACATCTGGTAATTTAAATAACTTAATAAAAACAAAAAAACATCTCCCGCACTAATTTGAAAATATTCTCGTGCAATTTGAATATGTAAAAACTTTACATATTTTTTATTTCTTTGTAAAATAGGGCGATAAATATGGGAATTTTAATTCCCATATCCAAAAGTTAAAACTTAATATGACAAGTTGTTAATAACTTAATTAAAAACAAGAATCTCCCACACTAATTTGAAAATATCTTCGTGTTGATTAATTTAAATATGTAAAAAATTTACATATTTTTTATTTCGCTGTAAGATAGAGATAAAAATATGGGATTTTCAATTCCCACAGCTAAAAGTTAAAATTTAATGTGACAAGTTGTTAATTAAGCCGTTAGTTATAATCAGTTTACTTTATTATCAATTGAACAAAATGGATAATTTAACTACATATGCATTAATGAAGTTAAGTGGAAAGAATTTTTCTTCATCACAGTTCTTGGACATGGCATTCACTTTAGAAATTGAAAACGTGGAAGGAATGTCTTACATTCTTGAGTACGAGGGAGAAAACGTCGCTCCTTCTCTAAATCCATCTCAGGATTTATATTTCAACGGTGACGACTTCTTAAAGGAAGGAGGTAAGAAAACTACTTTTAGAATAAACATTAAATATAATTTATATTTTGTTATAGCTCGAATAAGAAAATCGATTGAAGTTGAAGAGGTTTGACGAATCAAAGAAATTGAACAGGCTCGACTAATTAAGGAGAATGAAGCAGAGGCTCTACGAATCAAAGAAATTGAAGAGACTAGTCAAATTAAACAAGAGACTCGATTAATTAAGGAAAATGAAGATGGAATAGAATCCAACGGCAGGTTTTCTTCGGATGATGGTGATGATACTTCTTCAGGTGAGGAGACATATGTGTCCTTAGAATATTATAAAAGATTAATTCCAATTAGTGATGATGAAGACGAAGTCATCGTACTGGAATGAGCTGACTAATTTATTTATCTGTTGGAAAGATAAATTTTCTATTTTTGCTTTTTGCTTTATTAACATTTGGCCAAATGCTATGCTAGCAAATATGACAAGTTAACATTATATAAAACAAAATATTATATAGTTTTTAGAAAGTTCTTTAACGGTTGATAATTTTTCAATGACAGGAAGTTGTTTTCGAATTAATTTTGCTATAATTCTAATTGACTTTTAATTATGAATTCATTTGAGTAATTGGAAAAAAAATTTTATGTAACCAAAGATGAGTTTCGAATTAAAAACATTTAAGTAAGATATATTTGCAATGCTTTGCTGAACGCTATGTAACTGAAAATCAACATAACTTCCTCACTGCAGGATTTTCAAATCAAGTTTGGATTTGTGATGCTGAAGTTGAAGCCCACATCTTTGTAGCAAGAGAACATTTTGTAGAATATAAAGAGTTTCGAAAGCCAAAAACTATTGCGCTAAACACTTTTTGTTATATTTTCGGTGAAAGTGGCTCGGTGAAAGTGCAAGTCAAGCTTCCCAAAGGTTGGAAGACAGTGTGTATAAGCATATTATTTTTATAAGTATTTTAGGTGTTTATATTCTAAAACTTGTCAGCAAAAGGAATACAGGGGCTTGCTTTTAGTTCCCGTTGAACACCTGTATCTCCTATTAAATCTAACTAATATACACGGGTCATGCCAAATTGTTTTTTAAAATACCGTCATGCCTGAAATAGATTTCTGATCTTACTTTCATTATGGAAGAGTGTGTACGGCATAAGGCCTTAAATCTCTCACGCGCTCTAGTAGTTTATTAATTTTAAAGCGTTTTAGTATATTAAAATAATTTTACGTTTCAAAAATTGTAATAAGTTGGTTTTGGTGCTCAGTTGAACACTTCCCTTGTTAGGCAAAACAAATATTGAAGTTTCAATTTCTAATTTCACTCTTATTCTAATTTACCATGGATAATGAGTTGAATAGGAATTTCTATGAGTCGAATCCTCCTCAATATTATTCAGCAAATTATTATTATCAACCTAATTTAGAATATACCCAATGGAAGGCCCAAACTTGGAATTGGAACCAAACAGCAAATCATCAGCAAGGTAAATTAAGATAATTCATACTTTTTTAAAAAAAATTTACAAATTTTGTTTATATTTAGAGTTATGCAAATAATTAAATCGACGAATTAATGATTCTTAATAAATTAAACATGACGTAATTTGCTAATATGCTAAATACATCGTCAATTTCAATTATAAAATAGTTTACCAGTGGTTGAAGAGGCTAACAGTTATTTATTTAATAAATAATGACAATAATGTTGAAGAATAGTGACTGTTCAACAGGGGAAGCTTTTTGTAGTAGAGCTTATAGAAAAGAAAATCAAGCAAGGAAGTAGTCTTTGTTGTGACCAGGAGACATTGAAGGAACACGAAACCCGCAAAATGCTGCTATTCTTCTCTTTAAATTGGTGATTCCAGCCACAACTCCCTTGTCTACAATTACAATCATCTTTGGGTTAGTTTGGAGCTCTACTTAAGCTCCTTCTATGATTGATAAATGCAGCATCCAAAACAAAGCTAGACATTGACCGCGTATGAGTTCTAGCTGGTATTTGTTCCATGCAATTACTCGTTGATGTTCATACACGTCAACTTGAAGTAAGCACTCTACTAACATGGATATTTTAGATACTTTTCTGGGTCTTGGTTAGCGTAGATTTTGAAAAGCTGAAAAATTTCACTCGATGACGCTTGAATTTTTGAAGAATAATTTTCTTTATCATCAACGCCTGGGCAGAGTAATTAATACACAAGGATTCCGCGTTGCCACCGGTATGACTTCTTCTATTTTACGCTTTATCATGATAATAGTTGATTTTCAAATACTTTTGATTTGTAAGTTTGTAAATTCATATCATAATTGTTTTGTACTCTGAACTTAAGACATGTCCTTTGTACAGTGATTCCATTTACAAGTGAAAACACCCAATTTAAAACTTAAACTTATCAATTAATTATTTAGATTGTGCCATGTACGACGATAACTGCTAGGGATGCGAGTGAGCATTCTGTTATTATTTTGAGGAAAATACAAATCATACATAATTATTTTTGTAAAAACTATAAGTAATTACACTTTTAGTTAGATAGCGAAAAAGAGAACAAATTGTTAATACATGAGTTCTCGGGGAAACCCAAAGCGGAATAAACCGCTTAAAAAAATAAAATGAATAATACCGCCGGTATTCGTCTTCGTCTTTCAAATTATCGTTATAAAGGATCCATTCTTCTTTCCTTTCCTCGTCGTCCAGGATACCCAGACGAAAGTTTAAGCGTGGAAAAAATAAGAGATTATCGACAACGAAAGAATTTAACAATAAGAAAGTTATTACATATACTTAAGCCAGGTGACCTACAGCTTTCGTTACAAGGAATAAGTCAGCTAGCTTTGGAAAGTCCACAAGATATTATTGAAAGCATACGACTCTGTCGGAAATACCATATTTGTTATAAACAAGTTTTTAATTCTGACATGCCCCACTTGGGGCAGAATGTCAGAATTGAATTAAAATTCGGTATGTTTATCGTTTCATCTATTCGGCTATTGGACCATGCTTTGTAAAGAAGTTTCTAATTTAAACGGGAGTTACAAATTCGTGAGTAGTCAGATTGAAAAGTATACCGATGCATTGGAATCAAATTCTATACTAAGTCGAACTCGTAGTCAAGGTCAAGGCTACATAAATCGATTTAAAATTGAATTGGAGATTATGACGACTTTCCTTAATATAAGTGGAGTGCCTCTTGAATTCCAGAATGGAGCTTCAAATTTTCAATCTTACAAAGGAAAATGACCATCTAAAACAGAAATTGACACAAATCCTCACAAATAATCAAAATGTCTTGAATTCCAGCACGGAGCTTAAAATTTTAAACCTTACAAAGGAAAACGACGAGCTAAAATAGAAATTAACAAATAAATGCGAACTCTATCAAAAGACACAGGAATCAAGAAATGAAACATCTTGTGCTCCAACAGAAACAACAGGGTATGATTAGAGATTATAAACCTAAACTTAATAAAAATTAATATTTAATATTTTTTAAAGAACTATGTTAGCGAGCACTGCTGCAATTATTGGTGGTTCGTTAATGGTAGGAATGATTATCTGTGGATTCTTAGCATTCATCTTGTACAGAAAGCGTCGTATCGGAAATTTATCAACCCAAAATGAACAGCATTCGCTGAACGACTTCCGACCAAGGTATTATTACTTCAAGTCCTTTATACTACAAATAAACTAACCCACTTTTGGCAGGGATTGGTGTCTGTGACCTATGTCTGCGTTGGAACCCACGATAAAAATGAACTAATTCGAATGTATTCAAAAAAAATGTATTCTTTATCCCTTCAGCCAACATCCTTGTATCAATTTCTTGTGGATTTTAATGCAAAAACTTACGTGGTGAATAGGAACTGGTTTTTAAAGCTTTCACTACTGGAAAAATTTGCATTATTGGATATAATATATATAAAACAAACTTTTGATTCTGTTTACAAGTTGTGTTACTTTTTTGTTATGATAAGAGGTTTAAAATTCCAAGACTTCGTGGTTGCAGAAAATAAAACAATAACCGTGCCTACAAGGTTTTGCACCCACGATGGTAAATGCCGACCAACCTTACAACTATTATGACTACGCGTTAATTGTGAAGCCCAGCTACCTTTGCATCCAGTATTCTGGGTCAAAAAAAGTACTGTCAAAGTCTTAGGTCAAATTATTAAAATTATGATTTACTTGGCACGACCTTTTTGCGACATGCTCTAAAAAAACAAGAGTAAATTATCCTCAATGTATTTTTGGAAATTTTTAGCCAACACTACGGCACCCTCTACTTTTTTGTTGCAACACTACTGAAAGCAATGCGACAATTATTTAAAAGTAAAAAATGGCAATTTCTCGTAGTCCTAAAACGAAACAGTATAATATTAATTTCAAAAAGAGACTTCCTGCATGCCCAAGTCTTAAAATAAAGCATATTTTATAGAAGTGTTTTCAATCTGTCGTAAATATTTAAAGGTAAAGAATGACATGATAAGTTTTGATAGTTTGATAGTTTTTTTTCAAAATTTTGTTGATTGATAATTTACAAGTTCATAAACGACCACATAAACTTTTCCCTGTATCACTGGTAAATTTAATTTTTAGTTTTCAAAACAACATTTGAATTAATTTTAATGTTTTTTAATTTAGCCCAAGCACTTGCCAAAAAACAAAATAAGTTCAAAAATTAAAAACTTGTATTCACAAAAATTGGATAAAGTTAAGGAATGTATTAACACAGATCCATGTGGCTGTCAAGTAGATTTCAACAGGCCTTGTACAGTAGAATCGCAGTGTCTAAATAGGTAAATATTAAATTTAGCATTTTTCTTTACAAATCGAGTTTAAGACGATAAATACATCTCATAAATTTAAGTGACATGACAAATATTGGCATATACTAAACTGAAAGAAGCAACCCTAATTTAAATTTGAATATTTGATTTTCAAAAAAAATTTAATTCTTAGCTAGCAAAGCTAGTTTATAATTTTATCCGCATCTGTATATGCAGATTTTTGAAATTTTTTGACAAAAGAATTGATGATAACTCGGGTGCTAATAACTTCCTTCATCATTAAATATGTTGGTGAAGTAATTGGGACGGAACAATTACAGGTAATAAGTTTTAAAATAAATAGTAAAAAAATTCATGAAAATTGTTAAAAATATTTTAAGATGGGTGGTAAACAACCTTGTGATCCAGTATACGTGATGCAGCTGGATACGGATTTATACATCAATGCAGAAACTTGTGGTAACATTTCTAGGTTAATAAATTACAACTGTGATTATAATTGTATAAGTAGAGCTTTTAATAATTCGAAAGGAGAACCTTGTTTAGGGATTTTTGCGGCAAGGGATATTAATTTAGGAGAAGAATTTGGCTACGATTATCAATTCGATAATAATAGTAGAATATATTTTGAATGCAAATGTGGTTCCAGTAATTGCAAAATGTTTGTAGGTAGATTAAAATAGAATCATGTTTTTTATCATAAAGTAATATTTTTCGTATTTATACTTTTAGTAAGCAAATAATTGGTAGTTGAAATAATACTTTTGTTGGTAAATGTTTTGTATTTATTTAATGTTTATCATTTTATTATTATAATTTATTAAAATTGTTAATAAAATATGTTATATTTAGTGGATATGGTTTTATGGTAATCTTTTTTTAATTTATATATTTTATACAAATATGTTCGAAACGCTTATAAATATAAAGAATATTTAAAAATACAACAGTCACCATTAATAGCATTAAAGTTAAAAGAAACATTGTTGTTGTCCATTTGTGGCAATATAGTTATAACGATCATTCAAAGACTTTTACAGTTCAACTTTATTGTAAATCGAAAAATTCAGCAATTGTAAATAATTTCCGTGGGCCTAAACACAGAGAGTACACAGTATGAGAATTTTCAAAATTACAAACGTTCGGAGGATGCGCTATTTCAAATAGATTTTTGCTTTTACAAAGTGATACAAATTCAGGAGATTTTTCAGTATCGGCAGTAATAACGAAATATTTGTAAGGTTCACATTTATTCTTATAGCAATATTCAAAAGCTTCAATTTTACAAGTTGCAACGTTGGAAAGTAAATAACAACTTTTGGGATTTAACATTCGTTGCAACATATAAGTCGTTGTAAAGTATTTCAAATTACTCGATTCAGATTCCATTTTTGTAGAATAAAGTAGAATTCAGATTCCATTTGTTTGTTAAATAATGAAAAGGTAAAATTTGGTTTTTATAATATGATATTATTTAAAAACTTTCCAATTCAAATTCGATTATTCAAAGTTTTTCTTCATCAAATAGTACAGCAATTGTAAATAAATTCGATTTGTCGGTTTGTATAGTATATATAAAATCAGGATTTTTAAGGCAACAAAGTTTCGGAGGATAAATTATTTCAAATTGATTTTTACTTTTACAAAGCTTTTCAAATTCAGGAGAATTTACAGGATCACCAGTAATAATGAGGTTTACAGTTTGTGTTGTAGCAAAATACAAAATCTTTAATTTTACAAGTATCAACGTTAAAAAGTATATAGCAACTTTCTGGATCACGCATTCGTTGTAGCATATGAGTCCTTGTGTAGTGTTTTAAAGTACTTGAATTATTTCCCATTTTTGCAGAATAAATTTAATCAATAAAAAAAGTGCAATTTGGTTTTTTAAATGCTATTATTTTAATACATTCTTCATGACATGTTTCTCAAATTCTTTTTTGTTAAAACTTTATTACATAACATGTATCATCATCATAATATAATTTGAATCCACGTTTAAAACTTCAATTTTCGTTTCACATTCTTTTAATTTTAAAAATGAAATTTTAATATGATTTTTAGTGAGACATAAATATTTAAAATTTGGATCAAAATTTATTGTTTTATTGTTGTAAACTAAACCTTTAGAATAAGTTTTAGTTGGGTTTGGGTTACAAGTGTGCATATGTTAAAAGTTTACAAAATAAACTGTATTTTTTGCATCATCTGTCAAATCACATGTGTCCTAAAGCCAGTTAATTGAGAAAAAAACCGCATGTAGTAAATGTCAAAAGCTGGCTCTAGAGAATGCAATCCCGGTATTTAATCCCGGTATTTTCGGTATTGGAAAATTTTAGACAATACCGAAATCCCGGTATTGTTTCTCCGAAATCCCGGTATTAAAAAATGGCGGAAAAGTGACAAAAACTCAGTTAAATTTTCACTTTTTCTCTTCTTACTAGACAAAGAAAATGTTTGTTTGATTGATAGGATAAAATCAAATCAGTTCATTCAGTTGCAATTATACTTTTTACTTGTAATGTCTCTGCCTCTAACGTCTAGTTTCAGCCAATTTGGAAATCCAAATGACAAAAGCACCGTTTGCACTCACTTTCTTCGTTCTAGTAAACAATTAGCTGAACGTAAAACCTGTAAACGTCATATAAAGTGCGATGGAGGTTGTACAAGTGGTCTACATACTCATTTGAAGTCAAAACACGGTATTGTTTATGTTACTTCTGCGAAAAGGGTATCTTCTGAAGGTATTTCATTTTGTTTGTTAATACTTTAGTTTAAATTTTTTCCATTGTTTACTGTTACCAATTAAATCCTTCTTTTAAATAGTAAGCGCACCATCACCATCGACAGCAAAAGTTACCAAAAGTAACAAAAAATGTAATAAATTACTTCCAACTTATTATAGCTTGCCAAATTTTTAAAAAAATTCCAATACCGAAAATACCGGGATCCCGGTATTGGGAAATTCTGTAGTACCGAAATCCCGGGATTGGATGAATGGCCGGTATTGCATTCTCTAGCTGGCTCTATCCTGATTTTCATAAAAAACTTACATTTGATGTATTTTTTGTCGTGTACAAGTGTTGATAATATTTATGACCCTTAAGTAGGTTTTTCAATTGACCAGATTGAAACTTTTGAGTGAATGAACAAATGGAGACATTTATCTATATCAGTTTATGGTCTAAAGAAAAATGGTGATTATTTATCTCTAGCTATGCTATGAGGGAAGTTAATGCCAGTTTTAATTATTATTACTGTATGATTAATTGAACTCATTGGTTCGAGGAAACCAATTTAACTTTAGTAGAATTGTCCATTAGTTAAGATAAAAAGTCTGGAAAACTTAGTATAGTTCATTTAAAGAGTACTTCGTACTGTAATGGTAAATCTCTACAAAACAAAAATGCATACGAATACAACGAAAGAGAATGTAAATGTTCAAATCGGGATACGTATTGGAACACTTTTTACTAATTGTTTTTTAATTAAATAGTTTCATTAGCAGTTGCAATGATCCCTGCTTATTTTAGAATCCCTGAAAGAGTTGCTACAGAAAAATATATTAGAGCTGTTGGACTGAATGCAAGCTAGAGGATACTAGTGAATATAATTTTGGCAGTTAGTGCCAGATATTTCTGCGAATTTTTTCCTTAGTTATTTACAATTCTCGCGGTTCAACACGATCCAAAGCTTCTCCCCTCCATAAACTTGGAATTGTATGGGAAAAATTTCAAAAAAGAAAATTCTTCAAGCCGGAGTACATTACGATGCACGCAAAGTCAACACGCTGGTATGCTAACTTCAGCATACTCTGACTGATAGCTGCTTATCTCCAGGGAAGGTTAACAGGGAAGGGTTGGCTTATCTCAGAATAGAATAACTATGGCGCTTAATATTAAGCACCATGGATTCGTTATTCTGAGCTGCTTCAGTATCAGTAGGTGTAGGAACCGCTTACTTAGTACGCCAACATGAACTCTTTACAAACAAAACTTAGCAGAGGTATACTATAGTATCAACTTTATAAAGTTGATAAACAATAAACCGTACAATAGTCAGTATTATGCAAACCGACGAAGTTTAGTTAGCTTGTTGAGCTTAGTCGTCTCTAGTAATGAAAATCTAATGAAAATCGTCTCTAAAACTTTCACAAGTGAAAATCGTCTCAACTACTTTCACTAGTGAGAATTGTCTTTGCTACTTTCACTAGTGAAAATAG
>JAQGCN010000639.1:0-17108 GCA_034699725.1 Friesea truncata | reverse complement strand
TCGAAAAGCCAATGCCAGAAATACTTGAAGACTTGAGTCCAATTCGTGAACCTGAAATTGAAGATGCTGAAGTTAGAAATAAAGACAAGGATTTTGTGGTTGCTCCTAATCGTATTTCTATTCGAGTCATGAACTCCAGTGACGAATCAGGAGGATCCGACGCTGAAGAACAGAGAGAAGAAGAGCTACAAGTACAACGTGATGACGATAGCGAAGATGAATTAGAAGTAACTGTGAATGACGACAAAGATATTGACGATCTTATGCCGCCAGCTGCTGAAAAAGTTAACATAGAAGAAAATGACGAAGAGAAAAAGTAATTTTTCAAAGTTTTGTAAAATTTTAATTAACTAATATTTGCTATCTGTTTTAGAACTCCTGCTCCTTCACCTTCTGTGGATCGTTTAGCAGAATTACGAGCTAAACTTGCAGCAATTAAACAAACTAACGTATCGTCATATTTACCTTTAGGCTATAATAGTCCGTCTGCTCTGGCTACAACAATAACAAAACCATCATTGGCCACCACATCCCATGTCGGAAGCTCAAATTTAATATCTACGGTATCTTCATCATCTTCAAATTCAACTCCTTCACCGACAACATGCAAATTCTGGCCAATATGCTCTTTTGGTGAAAATTGTAAATTCCTCCATCCTAAATGCAAATATGGAGAAGTTTGTACGAAAAGGCCGAATTGTTCTTACAGACATGAAGATGAAAGTTTATCTCCTCCACCTTATAAAAAGCCCTTCATATCCTCAAGTAGTTATACTGCCACATCAACTAAGAAACCCTGTGTATTTTTTCCTAATTGCCTTTCTATGGATTGTCCATTCTTTCATCCGAAACCTTGCAGATATGGTGTTGCTTGTACTGATTCTAGATGTAAAAATTATCATCCTGGAGATGGAAGTATTGGAGAACGAGAACGAGGAGGTGAACATCAGAAAAAAGGAAAACTTCCAGCTATGCATCAATTAAAATGGAGTAAGGGAAGATCAGAAATAACGTAACGTATCGATCACTTTATGAATTCTAAATTTATCTCAGAGTTTGATTTAAAAAATCTAAGAGAGAAGAATTTTTTAAACTTATATTAATATATTATATTATTAGATTTATCAAAAGAGGAATTTAAACAATATTAAATTAACTGATTACAAATCCACTTCAGTTAGGAAGTTAATAGTTTTATATTACGAAATCAAGTGTGGTGTGATATTCTGCTATCATGAAAATAATGTCAATTTTCAAGTAATCGATTACTTGATTTTGATATTTGTTAGTTTCACTTTTGCGAAGTGTCTGATTATAAGAAATCTAGGGATTAGTTAATAATTGTCAAATAAGCTTAGGAAAAGCTTAGCAAATGGCGGCTTTAAATCTTTTGTTTGTAATATGCGTCACTGCTCAAGCAATAATGAGTCCTGTTGTATCAAGTTTGAAAGAAGCAGACATTGATGAACGTATTGAAGGATTTATACAAGAAGTGACGCCTTACCGTGAAGATGTTAAAGTTTGGGCTCGAAGTATCATTGGTGGAGGCCCAACACTCACAGCTCACTTGTCCTGCCCCGTTTGTCGTTCGACATTTCAGTTCATGCGACCATTAATTGGTTTCGGTGGCTCTGATGAAGCAATCGAAAGAGCGATTATTCGAGTATGTATGCTGTTTGACATGGCACAATCTGATGAAATTTGCATACCAACAGTCCGAGGATATGCTTCGGCTATAATTTATATGATCAAGAATAAACCAGAGCTTACAAATGATGATTTCTGTGGATTCATTAATTCAAACTGTGGAAAAGTAAATCGTTCATTTACAGATTGGGAGGTTGAAATTGCGAATGGTCAACCAATACGTGTTGAACCACCTCCACTATCTGTAAGAATAACAATACTTTCTTTAGAAATTAGAAATTATTTAGAATTTGTAATCTCTAACTTTGAACTTTCTTTAGAATTTGGTACATCGAACCAAAATTCTTCATTTCACTGATTTGCATCTAGATCTTGATTATGCAGAAGGAATGAACACGGATTGCACCTTCTCTGTTTGCTGTCGGAAGTCAAATGGAATACCAACTGACCCTGCCAATGCAGCAGGACCTTACGGATACCGTCGATGTGGACTTCCGCTGAAGGGATGGGAAGAACTGTTGAAAAACGCCAGCGAAAGTCACAAAGTAATCCAATCTAAAATGATTGGAAGTTCGTTGATCTGATACATTTTTTTCTTCTTAGGATGCTAAGTATATATTTCTCACCGGTGATTATATGCACAATGCACTTTGGGAATACGGAATTGAGAACAACACAAGGCATATTAAAGCTGTAACGCAAACCCTTCGAAAGGCTTTTCCGAATACTGTTGTGATTCCTTTAAGTGCAAACCACGATGTACAAGCAGGTATATTCAAACTTGTATTTTTTTAACACAAACGTTCTAATTTTTTAAAATTTTCATTCATTCTTAGTCAACTTATACCCACCTCCTTCTGCAAATAAGGACTTTCCACTTGCTTGGATGTACAACGCAATCAGCGAAGGATTTGAAGAAAATATGGGAGGATGGATTCCTGTACTCACATTTCGCCATGGTGGATTTTACACCACCGTTCCTGAACCAGGACTTCGGTTTATCGTTCTTAATACAAATTTATGCTATACTCCAAACTTCTGGCTACCATTTGACCCAATCGATCCAATTGATCAATTGAAATGGTTCTCGGAAACAATGGCAAAAGCTGAAGCTGCTCATGAAAAAGTTTATCTCCTTGGACATGTTCCACCTGGTACTTCTGAATGTTGGAGACATTGGAGCCGACAATATGACAGAATCGTTAATAGATATTCACATTTAATCCAACTTCAATTTTTTGGTCATATGCACAACGAATTTTATACTGTTTCTTTCGACAAGGATGCATCAGGTAAAGTCTTTTAAAAAATTGTATTTGAATTTTGAGAACAGAACTTTCAAACTTTTTCTTATAGGAGCTGAAATTCCTACTTCGTTAAGTTTCATGGGCCCAAGCGCATTTCCAGAAGGGAATGGTATTGGATTCAAGGTTTACTACGTCGACGGAGATCGTGGCATAAATTCAACTTGGGAACTTATTGATCATGAAACATGGCTACTCAATGTTACTAAAGCAAATGAAGACAATAATCCAGTCTGGTATAAAGAATATGCAGCTTCTGAGACATTTGGACTCACTGCTCATCGTCCTGCCAATTATTACGATTTAACATTACGAATGGCTAAGGACAAAAATCTATACCAGAAATATAGGAAGATCTACTTGAAGAATGACGAAGTCACTGGCTTTGGATACTCAATTTGTCCAAGTACTGATGAAGACTGTGCTCAGACACTGTTATGTTACACTGCTTACTACACTTCGGCAGATGGAATTGTCTGTGAAAAAATCAAACGATTGCTCAATAGAATTGATCCAGAAACTGGTGATGGTGACGATGAGTCTGGTGGAGCTTCTCTTATAATTTCACAAATCTTTTCTCTGTTGCTGATATTTTTAGTTTTACTTCAATAGGTAAAAAATATATAAATTAAAACCTAAAATAATGCAGTCTTGTTATCTAATCAATCAGTTGTAATCTTTTATTTACATACGCCCACCTTCAGTACACGAAGCATTCAATGTCAAAGACATTATGAGAGCTTAATGTGACAAGTGACATCAATGGGAAATTCGGAAATCAAGTGTTTTCAGATGCTTTTAAAATATTTGATCATGAGGATAATAAATCATGGATTAACCTTTATGTCAGTTTGGTTTTTGATTAGCAGGAAATCACTCATTATTTCAACTAAAGCCACTGTTCTTTTTAGCAATTATTCTAACAAATAGTGCTTAGGAGAAAAATGGCTACAAGGATATTTTTAATTATTATCAGCATTGCCCTTGTTAACAGTAGCATTGATCCGAAAGAGATTGACATCCGAGTTGTAGCTTTTGCCAATAAAATAGCTCCATATAAGAAAGAAATAATAAATTGGGCTCGTAGTTTTGTAGATCGTCCTGGAATCTTGACAAATCAAGGTCAAGCTGAATATTTAAACTGTGAAGTATGTCGTCCAGCATTTCAATTTGTACGACCAATTGTTGAGAATGGTGGTACAGAAGAAGATATCACATTGGCAGTTAGTCGAATTTGTAAATGGTTGGATCTTGCTCCGACTGATGACATTTGCTATCCTACGATTCGAGGATTCGTTACACCAATCGTATATATTCTAACCAACAAGCCTCAAATTACTGATGATGATTTTTGTGGTATTATAAATTCTAATTGTGGAAAAGTTAATAAAACATATATAAGTTGGGAGACACCCTTATTTGGAAAAAAGCCTGAAAAAGTTAATCGGCCAACACTTCCTGTAATAATAGAAATATTAATGCAAAAATTAATTTCGCATTTGCTTAATTTTACAATAACTTTTTAGTCTAATGTGCCACGGACGAAGATCCTCCAATTCACGGACATCCACTTGGATATGGATTATAAAGTTGGAACAACTACAGTATGTGATTATCCATTCTGTTGTAGAGAATATCAAGGAATTCCTACGGATCCGATGGATGCAGCAGGACCGTTTGGACACAAAAATTGTGGGCTTTCAGTATCGGCTTTGGAAGAAATGTTAAGGAAAGCAAAAGAGGATCATAGCGTAAGTCACATTGTAGTGTTTGCTTGCTAATAATAATAATTGCTACTTGACTTCAGGACGCCAGGTATATATTTCTAACTGGTGATTACGTACATTCTGCAGTATGGGAGTATAACATTTCAACAAATGGGCGACACATTAAGAAAGTCATGGAATTAGTCTCTCTGCATTTTCCAAATACTACGATTATCCCTGTTTCCGGAAATCATGAAACTGATATTGTGAATATGTATCCCCCTCCTCAAGTTCAAGGACAATTTCCATTACATTGGATGTATTCGGCAGTTTCTGAAAATTTTGAACATTTTATGGGAGAACCAGGACAGGTGGCTTCTTTTCACCATGGTGGATTCTACACTGTCAGTCCAGAACCAGGACTCCGCTTCGTTCTACTCAACACCAACCTCTGCTACATTCAGAACTTTTGGCTCCCTTACGATCCCGTAGATCCTATTGGCCAATTAAAATGGTTCTCAGAAACGCTGGCAAAAGCAGAAATTGCAAAGGAAAATGTGTACGTAATCGCTCATATTCCTCCTGGCACTGATGCTTGTTGGGGTTATTGGAGTTCACAATACTACAAAGTAATTTCAAGATACTCTCATCTTATTCGATTTCAAATTCATGGACACACACATGATGAATTTTACTACGTCACGTTTGACATCGATGAAAAGGGTTAGATTTCATTAATGTACTCGTAACATGTTTGAACATAATTAGAATTTGAAATGATGTATTAGGTCGTGAAACACCAATTTCCATGAGCTTTATGGGCCCTAGCGCAAATGCAGACTTGGGTGGTGTTGCATTCAAAGTTTATCATGTCGATGGTGAACGTGGTTTAGATTCTACATGGGAACTTATTGACCATGAAACTTTCATATTGAATTCAACAGCATCAAATATCAACAATAGACCAATTTGGTATCAAGAATACAGTGCATCCAAAACTTTCGGTCTTGCAGCACATCGACCCGAAGATTATTACAATCTGACGTTGCGAATGGTCAAGGATAAAAAACTCTACCAGACCTTCGAATTAATTAACGAAAAAAGTGATCATCAAAGCAATCGTAGTCCATGCAAGGAAGACGATCTCGAATGTATTTCAAGGATTGTGTGTAAAACTGTTAATTACAATTCACAAGATCCAACAATGTGTAATAGAATTCGAAGTAGACTGAATGGAACTTACGTAGATCCGGACAAATCCACAGCTATTAGAATTTTTCAGTCTTTCGTTCTATTACTTCTTCCATTTTCATTAATATTTTAAGTATTTGGCAATAAATTAATTTATGAAATTCGCAGTAAATACTAATATTGCGATTAATTTAATTATAACTTGTGATGATGATAAAAATAAGAGGAGGATTAATTATTGTTAGTCATCTATTCAATATAAAAAAGAAGTTAGCGAAAGGAGAGAGCATCCTACTATCTCCTGATTGGTTCGTTTTTGTTATAAGTGGGGCCTCTTTTTTTAGGAATGATACCCACCATTCTTATAATTAACTCCATAGTAAATTTAGTTAGAGTGACAACAATGACAAATCAGGGAACTTTTGAGATTCCTTATCAAATACTTCCAATTAATAAAAATTGCTCAAGATTTGGATTTCAATTTTTCAACAAGTGCATCTAAGGCTTCGGATAAGATAGAATAAACAGGGATATCTTTACGATGAGCAATGTCTCTTAAGTATGATCTACCACGGTTGTAATCTTTGATTGCAGTTTCTGTCAACTGTTTAGAAAAAGAATGATTAGAATTTAAGTCTTAAGTTTAAAAATAACGACTTACAACTTCATCTTCTATTGTGCAGTCACTACTAAGATTTTCAATACAGAGAATAACATCTCTCGATAAACCAACAAAGTAAGAAGCCTAACAGTAAAAGATTCATTAAGCATACTTTGACTTTTATAACAATGACTCTTACGAGAATAAGGGTGTCTAATCCACGCAAAGTATCGCTTAAGTAGAAAAATAAAATGTTTGTAGACTCAATTCTTTTGTCATCGAATAGAGAGCTATTTCTTTTCGATCCCAGACTCCAGGAGCTGATTCCATGTTTACTATATTTTAAGGAATGAATTAAATTTTGAAGCTTTGTACAATAAAATTAAACCTACTTAAATAATGGAAGAGCAACTTCATTTCGCCAGGAATCGGAGGCAGTGCTACCACCACCGAGGAATACATCGTACGTTTTGTTGTTTGATTTTGGCAAGATTTCAGGCAACGATGGGAGGGGTTCAATGGATCGAGATGAATTGTCCTTGGAAATGACAGGTTTTAAAATTTCATTGGCACTAGAACCATTTTCATTGGTACGGATAATCGTAGTTGTTGTATCCAGGGCAGTTCTAATACAATCAAATACTCGAATTCCATGTTTGGATGCTAGAACGCGAAGAGTTTCTTGTGCGCATGTCAAATCTTCAATTTCACTGGAATTATTACAATTCACAACAGGAAGTTAAAATTAAATTATTAAGCACACAAATATAATAAAGACATGCTTAATTTTCACACTTACGACTCTGAGAGTGGCTCTCCAAGAATTTCATGTCCGGGACGTGGGGCTCCATTAATTACTAAAATAACATTCTTTCCTCCAGCAATTAAATAAGCTATCAACAAAAATTATAATCAAAAACATTAAATTAAAGTTAAATTTATAAAACTTATTACCAACTTCAACCAAGGATGATACAGCTCTCGTTTCTGAGTCAATAACAAAAAATAAGACATTGGAAACTTCCTTAGCTTTGTGTTCAGCAGCAACAAGCTCGGGGCACCAACTTGCAACTTGAGGGTTGAAAAAAGAGATTCCGAAATTCTTAAGAAATGGAATGGCAATATCTTTTCTCCAGCTCGTTGGATTACAAGAACCCCCAAGGAAAATTTCACAAGTATTGTCTAAAATGTTAGAAACTCTTAAATGAATTAGGCTAAGCTATATGAATTTTTTTATTCTTACTGTTACAAGTTGACTGGAATTCATTGGGATCTGTAGTAGTGATATTAGGTGATGGATTGCTTTTTAATTTCTGAGGGCCACTTGGTGAAAGACGAAGGGATGATGGATTAGTTTTCTTGGGATTTCCATCACATTCACTATGACTGTGAGTTCGTTTCATATCTGTAACAATAGATTGTTGTGGAGGCGTGGGTGTAAGATATTTTGAACTTGAATTGGAAGATTTCTTCCGAATGCTTGTAATTTGATCCAAAATTGGGTTGACTCTCATCTCGTAACCTAACATAATAAATACAAAAATTAATTACTATTGAACTAGTCAATCTTCCTCAAAACTGTTGACAAAACCATTCTAATAATAGACATGACCTGGTCAACACTTAAGAAAGGACATAACACATTTATCAGAAATGATAAAACACTTCAATTTTTTTCAACAGTCAACGGACTCCTTTATTTTGGTTTATGCAATTAATTTATACAAATCATCCTGAGCAACAGCACAGTATGTCATGGTTGACATGGGTGAAAGGAAAAAATTCTTACCTTGAGACTCCGTAGGGTGAAGACTGCAAACTTCCATATCCTCCCTTGATTGTCTTTTTTCACTTTCACTCGAAGGATCTCTGAGAAAGAAACACAAATAAAACCTTCGAGTGTGTGTATATAATTAAAATATGATTTGAAACTGAAAGCGTTGTTTCATAGCCAACTGTGTCGTAACTTTAGGATTCTGATCCTTGTTCAGTTGGCAAGATCCGAGTTTTCGGGAGATAAAAATAGGATCCTCTTATTCTGGGCGAGGAATGTATGAGACTGAGGTCGGGGTCTTTTCAGTACGACAAGATTAACAGATTGCAGATGAAGAAAACTTGTCTTCATGGCCCTACCCTTTCACATCCTACACTAAAAACGCAAAATAGAACCCCCATAAAATAACATACAATCCTAATCAATCAAAATAACTCAACCAAGGATTTATTTATTATAAAATAATAAATATTCCAACAATAGCATTTAATCAAACAAAAAATCAAAGATTTTTTAGAATAGAAATTCGTGTAGGTGGGAAAGGTCAATAAACTGAGAGCTTTTTAGAAAAAAAAGTTATACTACCTGCCTACGCGTCTGTAGCGTACTTTCTTTCCTGCCAAGCAGAATGCAATTAACTTCAACAGATCCTTCGTGACGAAGCGAGTGAAAAAAAAGATGAAGTGTTAATTGCAAAATTTGTTTGATTTTCCGTGTTTTTGTTTGGATAAGTGATATCGTCATCGTTTAAAATAAATCCTTAAACTTGTTAAAATTATTGCTCAACCTTCCTTTCCTTCCTTTAGGGTAAAGCTTGTCTCTTTTCTTATTCATGAATCTAACGAAGTGACAAGTGATATGGTGATGATACCAAGAAAGGGAGGGTGGCCAAGTATAGTTTATGGTGTATTTTTATTATAATTAGTCAGAAAAGTTAATTAAAGTTTAATTATAATTATTAGTCTAACCTTTTCTTTTTAGAAGAACAGAGTTGACTAAGGTAGCCTAAAAATTTCACAGACCCTGCTGGAATCATAAGAACTCACAAAACTAGCACAAACAAGAACAAAAATGGAATTGAGCAATACTTTATTTTCACCACCGCCTTCTTACACCTTCGATGCGAATTTCAGGAATGAAGAAGAGCGACATGTTAATTTGTATCTATTGTTTTTTCTACCTTTATCTCTGACACTCGAGATATTCCCATTATCCCATTGTGTTGAATGAACTCATCCGAGAAATGAGATCATTCAAGGGATGATGAGAAATAATTTTCTATTGGTTAGAAAATATAAGAGGGTTGAACCAATGAGAAAAGAGCAATTTTTAGGAAAAACTTCTTCTTTTAAGTTTTTTGCTTTCCCTTTTGAATTTATTTATCTTCCCAAGGATAAATTCACCAGAGGTCAAGAACTCTGAACTTACGAAGAGGAGAAACCAGTAAACTATGAAAAGAGCCGTGGTGATGCAACAGGACCGGAAAACAATGAAGAAATGATCTCACAACCTTCTTATTCGTGTAATAAATCACGATCTATCCATCAACTTTCATCTTTATGAGATCATCCAACGAAAATAGGAAAATGCGATGCGGTATAATGTTTGGAGGACGATGAATTATTACAATATGTGTAACAAAAGGAAGGAACCGGAAGAGAAATATGATCATGATCTATCCAAGAAAACAAAGAGATTAAGTTATATACAAGTGGTCAGTCGCAGTTATTATGGTAGTACTGGTTTATGTAAATGTGTCCGGAAATATTACATGATCTACGGAAGAATTCAAGGTTAGTTTGACTATTTCACCAAAAAAGGAACCATACCTTAATTATATACAGTGTTTTGTTTTATTCTTCCACACTGGAAGGAATAATTCTTAAGGAGTGGCAAATTATATACGCAAGCGCTTGAGTGCTACGCAGCATAATAAAAGTCCTTCAAATTTCCTCTGCCAACAATTAATCAAGAATTCTTTGTGATATCTAATTGGAGACAAGCTTCATAAATTGATGGGGAAGATGAAGGAAATTTTTGGAGAGAAAAACAACATCAACACCCACGCTCAAGCCTATAAATAAAGCCCACACGCCATCCCGACGCACTTTGGCTTCATTTCATGGGAACGAATGAACCTTTCCTTTATTTTTCGTCCTACTACACCACTGAATTATTATGATGCCACCTTGGGTCAACTAATGTCCAAATTATACTTGCTCAGAATTGTCATGGTCCAGCAGTAGCATCAATGCAAGGAGAGATGGCGGAAACTTGTTTAAAGAGACTTACGTCTTCTGTTCGAAATCCCCATTGAGGCGAGGTCATGAATCCCAGCGTGATCTTTTAAGTTGACCTCAAGAGATATCTAGAGTAAGAGAACATGAGATTAATAAAGCGGAGTCTTTGCAATTGATCAAATCCATCTCAAGGTCAAGGCTGAATGAACGCCGTCATGTTCTACTTTATTACCTACTCACCCATTTTAATTGCTTTTAATCAACTAATATACTTTAATGCGTAACATTTTATTCCTCATTTTACGTCAATACCGCTAAAGTAAATGAATTATTTATATGAATTATTTAAATGAATATTAAAAAATTACGAATATAGAAAACAAATAGTAGAATATTGACAATATTCTTCTACATCTTTACTTGTTAAAGAAATTGTATTTATGTATAATTAAAAGCTCATCAAATAAAGCAAGCATTAGAAAATGTTTGCTCACCTAAAGTTTTGTGTTGTTTACAAGCAAAAAGCAAACAGAGATGATGATTTTTGAAGTTTGTTGATTAGTGATGATAACCCATTTTCAGTCTACGAAGATGCTGATAAGCCTCCAGCCTCCAGCGACTGCTGCTGACTGGGATTTTGATAGGAAGATGCTTGTCCCAATTCCCAAAACACAAGAAGGTTTCGCAGTAGGTGGGTGGGTGAAAGTAATCTCTAAAGATCTGAAGTGTTTTGTCTAAATGAGTGGGATGACCAAGTTTAATTGGATGTTGTGAATTATAAGCTGGATGCGTTGACCCGTAGCCTTATTCTCGCCTCCCCTGTCACTATTGGCGTAGGATTAGGTCGAATAGTAAATGGATTGCCTCGTGGAATCGAGGAAGACAAGTTCTTCTGATTAATGGTAAACTGAACAAGAGGGAAGGAAACTAGACAAGAGATTCAGTTCTTGAAAGAGGAGTCTTCAGATGATGTCATACATAAAATTAGGAACCTCCTGTGTTATGTTTTGTAGAGGAAAACAGCTGAAGCCACAAACATTCATAGAAACGGCAATCAATGCATTTGGGTTTGGTATTATGTCATCTTTCTTTTCCATTTCCTTTGGACATCTAAGACAAAAGAAGATTCATCTGGTCTGCTACTGGGCCCTGTAGAAAATAATGAGATTTTAATCTTTCAAAAGCAAAAAATTTTAATTACCATCCCATATAATCTGGATAAGCTTAGAAGTTAATACCTCATTACCCAATTGTTAACTTTATGCATAAAGTTTGTCTTTTGTCAAGCTTTTGTAATACACTTGAATTGCGTGATCTCATCGTTACTTAATAATGTGTTCAATAAATTACATTAGCATAGATTGTTTATAATTAAAGTAGGTGATGTCACCATTAAATTGCGAATATAATTTTTAACAATGTTTATTGTTAATAATTATTTTTACGAATGACTATTTTTTAATATTTTAATTTATAAGCAATTTTCTCAGCAAATAAACCTCATAAATATTCCCGCACTTAAAATAATAAAGGTCATTCCACTCTCTGTTACTCAAAACGCAAGCGCAGTTTGTGCGAAGGTTGGCCATTGGCCAACTCAACTCAAGGTTGCACTTTATTGTTGCATACCGGCACCTTGACATCTTATCAGGCGGGCTCGTTTTTAAACTGAACTCTTCTTATTCATTTGTTCATTATCATCATTTCGTTATGAATTTGTTTAATTAATTTTTAATAATTAAAGTTTTAAATGTTTAAATGAAAACGAAAGATGCGTTGGCCAAGTTTTGTTTCCTTCGTAGTAATAGTAGTGACGGCCACGGCAGCATCTTCTTCCTCTGCATCTGGTGATGAGGATGACGACAGTCAGGTTCCGGTAAATAAAAATGAACCCTTGGACTTAGAAATTGATACTAATGGATACATTGCTTATTGTCCTTGTATGGGTATGTCATATCATCAAATTAAACTTAAGATTAGTATTATAAGTTAAAAATTACAACGAAGGTTGTTGGGGTCCGTCAAGCTACCACTCGCTAACTACCACTCGTCTTCCGGCCCTGTTAGGTTGTTGAGTTAGGTGGTGGTGTGGTGGTTAAAAGAATCTTTTAAAATTTATTAACCTAACAGGACCGTAAGTGACGAGTGGCGAGTGGTAGCTTGACGGACCCAGGTTGTTGGATTTGTAGGTCGATTTGGGAATCAAGCGGATCAGTTTCTCGGTGCTTTGGCATTTGCAAAAAGACTTAATCGTACACTTATACTTCCACCATGGGTCGAATATATTCCGTATAAGGATGGATCGGTAATTATTATAAATAAATTATGTAGAGTGTTAGATTTAATGAATTCATTTTAGTTGCAGATACCGTTTAATACATATTTTGATCCCAACGTTACCGCAGAGTACCACAGAGTTATTTTGATGGAAGATTTTATGACTTATTTGGCACCTTATATTTGGCCTCCTAATAAACGTGTTTGTAAGTGCTACATTTACAAAGTCATGATCATGAATATAATCTAAATTCTTTTTTTGTAATAAAGCTTTCTGTTATGCGGAACGAAGTAAAGGCAAGGGATGTGATGCTAAAGATGGAAATCCATTTGGACCTTTCTGGGACAAATTCAATGTAAATAGTGATATTTATACTAATTTTCAGTTTCAGTTGGACATAATTGATTTTGATTCAATATTTTTAGATTGATTTCATCGATTCTGAAATATTTGGACCTGATCTTCATTATTCTGGCTTTTACAATGACAAAGCAAGTTGGACGAGATACACTGGAATAGAATGGCCAGGTTTGTATTATATTGTATTCAAATATTCTTAAAATTGTTATGATTAACACTTTTATTTTTTATTCTAGTTCTTGCATTTTTAGGGTCTCCCGGTGTTTTTCCAGTTGAAAAAGAAAATATTCATTTACAAAAATATCTTGAATGGAACAAAGATATTGAATACAAGGCAATGCATTTTATTTCTTCCCTTCCAAAAGGAAGATTCGTTGGGATTCATTTAAGAAATGGAATTGATTGGGTAAAGTTGTATTGTACTAAATTAATTTTGAAAATATATTTTTAATTATATTTTCAGGTCAGAACATGTGAGCATGTTGATGAATCACGTCCACATCATCTCTTTGCATCACCACAATGTACTGGATACCACAATGAACATGGATCCCTTACTCGAGAAGTTTGTTTTCCTCAAACTCATACAATTGTTGACCAATTGATTTCTGGAGTTAAAAAAGCCAATGCAACGTCAGTCTTCGTCGCCTCGGATAGCAACCATCTTGTTGTAGAACTTTCAACTGCACTAGCAGTGCTTAATGTCACTGTTCATTCTTTAGACTATGAATCTCCACATGTTGATCTCGCAATTCTAGGAAAGTCGAATCTATTCATTGGAAATTGTGTAAGCAGTTTTTCAGCATTTGTTAAACGTGAGAGAGATCTCAAAGGATTTCCTTCAGAATTTTGGGCATTTAAACCAAAAACTGCTCATGAAGAATTATAGTATGATTCTTATCTTCAACCTCTTTTAAAGCTATAAAAGTTGCAACGACGGTAATATTATGAATTGACTGAGTTAATAATTCGTATCTTGTGATTATTTAATGTTGAAGTAAAAAATTTATGTTTTTATAATTAGATTTTGAAGTAATTGATTCCAGGATTTCGTACAATCTGCTTGGATTTAATTTGCGGCCAATCAGAATAAGACGACTTGTAGGTTGTTTAAACTCTTCAGGATCATGGATCGGGATTGGATTCACTTCAAAAGTCTGATTTACTCCTTGAACCATCCAAACTGTCACCCCGTCTGCTAGGCCAGTTGGAAGGTGGACAATACCTTTAGTCCTCCAGATATGTCCACCTCCAGTGTCTTCCCAGAGTATTTCTTGTAAAAATTCTTCAAGTTTATTCATACTTAACTCAGATGGAAGACGGAGTACAAAAGTGCTAACATCAACATCTAAATGTGTGAATCCTTTGAGTTTTTCTGTTTCTGCTGCAATCAAGTTCAGTCTTGCATTATTCAGTCCATCGTAAGCTTTTAAATCGAGTATACGTCCAAGATCAACTTTGCAGAATTCTGTAATATGTATCTCAGAAACTTGATTAATTGCTCGTATAGTTTGTTGTAATGTTTTCAATTCAGTTTCTGTAACCATATCTTGTTTGTTGAGGATTATAAAATCTGATAATGCAACTTGACGTACTGCAGCATTAAACACAGGAGGAGTATCCATGTCATTGTTTTCCTGTGTTGGAACAGTTTTATCTTGAAGACGTTCCAGACCAAATTTAGCATCAACTACTGTAATTATACCATCAAGATAAACATCACTACATAAATCTTTGTCCATCCAGAAAATAGTGGCAAATCCAGGATCAGCCAATCCTGTAGTTTCTAATAGAATGTAGTCAAATTTTCCTTTTTTCTTCATAAGATTTTCTATGGCTTTGACACCGTTGTCCTTGACAGAGCAACAGAGGCAACCATTTCTTAATTCTAGCCATTCTTCAAACAGTTCTCCTTCTTGACCAATGGCGAGGGACTTTTCCATAGCATCTCCAGTTCCAAATTCATTCAAAATTACAGCTATACGTTTTTCAGTTTGTTCATGGAGAATATAATTTAGTAGTGTAGTTTTTCCAGATCCAAGAAATCCAGTAAGAATCGTAACAGGTACTGGTGAAGAATTTTCATCGGATAATTCTGTATCTGTCAAAATTGGTGGAATTTCATCATCGTCGTCCATCATGTTTTCTTGCCTTCTGTTAAAAAAGATGTTACACAATTTAACCTCTTTGCAATTTATAGGGTCATGAGTTAGGAACGAATTTAATAAAAATTAATTAACTTACCTCAGTAGTCAGTATGGTGACGGGTTCTAATTTTCCTAAATAAATAATTGACATTAGTTACTTGACGAGTGACAATGACAAAGTGCTAAGTTGACGTACTCAATTTGACCACTTTAAAAAAGACCGGGGAAAAGTTAAAACATGTTCTCTCAAGGTCAACCAACCGAGACGGGCATATTTTTTAAATTTTTTAAAAAACTGTCTCAGAGCGATTCTGAGACTTAATTCGAATAGTAGAGGTCAATACAAGAATTTTAAAGGGTCATTCATCAAAATCCGTTCCGGGGAACATACAAAAAAATCAACTCAAAGTGTTGAGTCAAGGTCATTCCATTTTCACCTAATAACTTGACCTTTAGACTGTCTCAGAGCGCTTCTAAGACCTGATTGTAAAAGATTAGGTCAAGGCCAACAATTTGAGAGGCCATTCATTAAAATCCATTCCAAGGAACATACGAAAATATTGACTTGAAAATTTTTAACGTCACAGGTCATCACTATGTGACCTAATAACTTGACTTTTAGACTGTCTCAGAGCGCTTTTAAGATCTGATTGCGAAAGATTAGGTCAAGGGCAACAATTTGAGAGGTCATTCATCAAAATCCGTTCCTGGGAACATACGAAAATATTGACTTGAAATTTTTAGATATCCGCGGTCCACGCTTTGTTAATTAAAATGGAATCATCAAATTATAAGGTTCCAGAAGAAGTCCGAGAAAACAAAGTCCGAGAAAACGAACTCCGAGAAAACAAAGTCTGAGAATAAAAAGTCCGAGAAAACGAAGTCTGAGAATGTACTAAGTCCGAGAATCCTGAAATTTAACCTTGTGCACTGGAGATTGTTGCTTGACTTCACCTAACAAGCTTAATCATCGATCCCACCTTGTGCATTGGAGATTGTTGCGTGGAAATCCAAAAAAAGCTCCAAAGTTTCAAAATTTTAGGATTCTCGGACTTTGTAATTCTCGGACTTAGTACATTCTCAGACTTCGTATTCTCGGACTTTTTATTCTCAGACTTTGTTTTCTCGGACTTGGTTTTCTCGGAGTTCGTCTTCTCGGACTTGGTTTTCCCGGACTTCACCAGACACCAATTATAATATAATTAATTATAGTAACTTTTTAATAATTTGGATAAGTCATATTATTATTATTATTATTAACATTGTTATTATTATTACTATTATTTATTAAATTAGCAATACGAATTAGCAAATGATATAAAACAGCTATTTTCGCTGCGCCTCGCACCGTAAAACACGCAGGAAACCACCCATAGTACAGATTTTTATTTTATGACTACAAAAGAAACACTTTTAGTTTTTTAAATTTTCTCTCTAAAGTTATTGAATTAGAATTTAAAATTTTGTAAATAATAAACTTACATGAAACTTTAAACAAACTCTCCAGGGCACTAGCGCGGAGGGTTCTCGCCTGGCGCGGTGTCTTTTCGCGAAAAAAATAATTTTAAATAAAAAATCATTTAATTTAAAGTACGAGAAATACAGAATAAATAATAAAATAAACAATATAATAAACAATATAAAAAAAGTTAAATAATATAATAATAAAAATAATGAATAAATCTTGAATATTTTCTTGCTGATTTTAGGGACTACTAGACAAATCTACTAGACTACTAGGACTACTAGACTCAGTACAAGGAGTCTCAAACTTTTCTGTAGCAATATAAAGAATCAACCGCGGATATCTAAAATTTTCAAGTCAATATTTTTGTATGTTCCCTGGAACGGATTTTGATG
>JAQGCN010000638.1:0-17125 GCA_034699725.1 Friesea truncata | reverse complement strand
CATTTTGTAAGAACGTATTTCATTTTAACATTTAAACATTCAGATTTTCACTGTTCGGTATGCTTTTAGGTAACGTTAAAAAAAGTGCAGACGGACGGCCGGACGGACGGAGGCCCGGCCGGAATCGGTGAAACCATAAGCCTTTCCAGCTACGCTGTCTGCGGCTAAAAATGTAATGCAACACGTTGAAAATGAACGACAAGTCGTAGAAAAAGACTTGCAACACGTTGCAAATGACAAGCAACACGTTGCCAATGTTTTTTAACACGTTGCACACGAAATGCAACACGTTAAAACAAAATTTGAAAAAAATGAAAAAAAAAATTTTTTCAAATTTTTTCAAAATTCTAAAAAAATTTTTCACAAAATTTTTAAATTTCACAAAAACCTTCAAAAAGTGCGGACGGACGGACGGACGGCCGGCCGGCCGGAATTGGTAAAACCATAAGCCTTTCCAGCTACGCTGTCTGCGGCTAAAAATGAGCAAAATCGGTACAGTCCTTAAGGGACTTCTCTTAAGGACCCAAGCAAAAAAGTTCAATTTTTCACTACTATTTTCACTAATTCTCTACTACTTTCACTACTGAGAATAGTAATGACTATTTTCACTAGTGAAAGTAGTAAAGAAGATTTTCACTAGTGAAAGTAGTAGACTATTCTCACAAGTGAAAGTAGTAGAGACGATTTACACTTGTGAAAGTTGTAGAGACGATGAAGCTCAACAAGCTTTACCTAAACTTCGTCGGTTATGCATAATACTGTTGTACGGTTTATTATATAAAGTAATAAAACTAATTTTTCTGAAAGTCAGAAAAACATTATAAATTTTTAATTTTGGCCTACAAATTATGTTTTTTTCGCATTTAGTAATAATATATTAGCATTATGAGAATGTCGTACATCGTAAGTTGGGAAAAGAACTTGTTACCATTTATAAATAAATTAAAAATAATTATGTAACAGCCATTAAATAACGAAAGGCGTAGAATTGTTTTTAAAAAAGAACAAATATAAGGTTTAACTATATTAAATAATTAATTTATGTGTAATGCTTATATAAACAATCAAACCGATATTTTAAACCCCAGTTTCTATTTTGAAGTTTTAATTTAATAAACTAAAATGTTGTCAAAAGTAGATTATTACTATTATAGTATAGCATCCTTTTTATTAAGTTCCTTTGGATTCTATCCATGGAAATGGGAAAATAAATTAAAAGAATTTAATACAAATCCATCAAAATTAAGAATATTATATAATAGAATAATATGCAATTTTGCATTTCTTCTTTTAGCATTTAATTTAATTATGTGTGTAGTTGAGTTAACAACACAAGAATATATACCATTACTAACAAAATTCATGTACGTATTGTTAATAATTATGTCAATAGTAGTAGCTCCTGAATGCTTGGAGCTTATTCGCAAAGGTGATTTGTTGGTAACTCTTGCAAATAATTTGATCAGAATCGATAAAATTTTACATTGTAAGAATTATAATTCAATTTGAATTAGAAGAGATGTAATTTTGTATATAAATTTTAGCTCAATTGTTGACAATGGAAGAAAGGGAAATTATTTGGAAGAATAAGCGTTCAAGTATTATGAAAAGTTTTATTATAATTGAATCAGTTGGATTTATTTCAATATTATTTGGAATAAATTTATATTTTGATAAGAATAATTTTTATGGTCGAATATTTGCATCTGGATTTCGTAATATATTTCAACCTATTCTTGGATCTGAGATTACTGAATTAATAATAATAATTGGTTATATGGGTGCCTGTCGTTTTGCAATAAGTCCATTATTAGCTCCTATTATTGTTTTTCTCTTGTATCTTTCAAGTACAGTATTTTGGTGTAATTCAATGAAAATATATATTCAAAACAATATACATGATACAAAAACTGTAGAATTGGCATATAGAATACAACAATTATTAAATTCTATTGTACTTGATTTTGCACATTCACCATCACCAATACTATTTATTGGATCATTTATTTGTATTGTATTTTCTTCATATTTTTTAATAAGTTATAACAAAATTATAGGAATGATAGGACTTTTAGTAATTGTACTTATTATTATTGCTCCTTTATTACTTATAAAAGTCATGTTTACTGAATGTGGAAAAATTGAAATAGCTTCACAAGAATTTATTTATATTAATTTAAATATTAAATCTAAACATGAATTTAACAAATTTTTAAAATCTTGTTATCCAATCCGAATGCATGTAAGAGGATATTTTGTTCTTAGACGTGAAACATTAACAACTTATTTAGATCAACTTGTAGATAAAATTATAACTCTTATTTTAGGATAAAAAAAATATAATAAATATTATATTTTAATTTTATTAATTTTATTTTAATTGCATTTTTTGTTAATCTCTTTGGTTAATATAAGGCACATTATAAATATAAATGGCTGTATTCGATTGTAATATATTGTAATTGATTGTATAAATGTTATTAAAGGACTGTAAATGTTTCAATAAGTTCATGTGGATAATGTGTAATAATAAAGTCATGAATATACATCATAATACACAATGGTTGTCCAAGAATAAGGGATGACCATACAATAACATTACCCCATCGTCCACGTTCTGGATGACCATTTACGATTAATTTGCAAAGGAAAGAAAGTGGCAATTGTGCCATCATTCCAGAGAAAGCCCAAATCTAAGAAATATGAATATTATAATATTTTGTTATAATTGATTCGTTGTAATAATATTTACCTTAAACGTACGAAGTGGAACAGATACAAGATACTCATGAAAGAAAGCAGATGTAAAGAAAACAAGGAGTGATGCTTGGAATTTTGATCCTGTTGATTTAGCTATTGGAATATACAGATGACGAACAGCCCAACGATGAACAGGGGTATTCCATGTTCGCCAAAATGTGTCAATATCTTAATAATAAATTCAAAGTTAAATTATTATTTCAAAATCCAATGTACTAAAGCTTAATTTTTTTTAAAAAAACGCATTCAGTATTATGTTAAACTATTGAATTACCTGGTGCATTCCACCAATCAGAATAGAAATCTCTATCGGCAAATTTTAATATTTCACCAACAACATTAAGAGCACAATGAAACATCAAATAGAAAAATACGAGCCAAATTAAATGATTTGGTATCTGAAAATAATAATAATAAAATTCATATTCATTAAATTGATGATGGAAATGATGTGTGTTTACCTACGGCTAATTTAAGTAATCTCTCTTGTATTTTCATAATATCCATATTAGAGAATGGTATGAGGGAATTTTTAACACTTGGAATAATCCATTGTTGTATTAATGCAATTACTAATTGTGACCCAAAGAATAATTCCAAAGCACGACGGAGAAGAAATCTTTTTCGTATTCTATCAGAACGTGGAAAATTCAATTCGTAGCAGAGACTTGGACAAAATATAAAATAATATAAATCAGGAATAGTCAAATTATTTGGATATTCCACATCAGATTTAACACTTTCTGATCCAATATCTACAGAATTTAAATATATTTTTTTATATGATTTCATAATAACTTTCGTAACTTTACTTTGATTGGTTGAATAATTTTGAGATGACATCCTCCGTCTTCTATTTGGACCTGCAGCTATTCTACACCAACCATTTACCTGTATAATGAAAATGATAAACTACATTGTTGAATTAATAATATTATGTTAATCATACTTGTCCATACGACCATAATTTAAGAAAAGTAATACAATAAGCGAAACAATTAAGAGTTGCTCCAATTAATGAAAATACTTCAGTACCCCACATGTTAAATATACTAATTGGAGTTAGAAGAAGGACGAATAAATTGGTAACCTAAAATTAACAAGAATTATAAAGACTGGAACTGGAAATATAATAATTGTTTACTTGTGCAAGGATTCCATATTTTTCATTTAATGCACCAGATGCTAATCCTTTATCAATTAGAAGTGCCATTAGGATGTGGACGTTTGAATCTATAAAATAAATAATGTAATAAGATACGAAATGTTGTATATTTCCTTACAAATGAGCAAAATAACTGATGGTGGTATGACAGTAATTGATGAATTAGAAAAGAAAACAAGGAACCATTGATAAGGATCAATCCTTATTCCATACTTGATGACATTTTCAAGGAATAATCTTGAACCACCAAGAAATAGAAGGAGAAAGGCCCAATTAACAAATCCACCAAAATCGTTAAATCCAGATGACCATGAAAATAGTGAATCACACGGACGATGTATCCTATTAGAAATAATAAAGAGTGTAACTTGTGTATTTATATTATAATTAATAATTATATTAATCATACGGTTTATCAGGTCTCTTCCTTCTTTGTTTTTGTTCTAATTGATTTATTTCTTCAACTTCTGTTGTAGATTTAATACGACGAAGTCGTGGTTTACTATTATTATCTTCCATGATTTTGAATTGAAACTTAGAAATATATAATCAATTAAATTTTAATTTAAAATGAATAAAATTTAAAATTAAGAAAACTCGGTTGGGCTATACCAAAGGGGGGCAGATAGAATTTTTCTAAGTTTTTCTGAAAATTTTTTTTCCGGATTTCTGCGTAAAAATCCGATTCATGACATTTAAAGTCGATTCTGAAAAATTTTGAAATTTTTTTTTTTTTTGAAAAAATTCCTAAGTATTTTAAAAAGTTTTTTTTTTCGTTTCCTCATAAGCGACAAAATGACCTCCACAAAAGTTGTTCGGAATTGTATTTTAAACAACTTTCCCCCTTGGAATTTTTTTCTGTGGTCCCACATTGTGGGATTCATCTGCATGTTAGGTTCGCCCATTTTCACCTAACAGATGAATTAATCCCACAATGTAGGACTATATGTAAAAACGGCAGAGGAAAAAGTTGTCCAGAATTTACTTCTGAACAACTTTTGTAGAGGTCATTTTGTCGCTTGTCAGGAAAAGAAAAAAAAATTTGTGAAAATTTTCCAAGTACTTTTCAAAAAACTTAGAAATTTTTTCCAAAAAAAAAATTTTGTTTTCAAAATTTTTCAGAATCGACTTTAAATGTCATGAATCGGATTTTTACGCAGAAATCCGGAAAAAATTTTTTCAGAAAAACTTAGAAAAATTCTATCTGCCCCCCTTTGGTATAGGCCAACCGAAAACTCACCACGTGTTGTTGAAAGTGACAAGGAAAAAAGAACTAACTAAAAGTAAGTAAAGTTATAAAAAAAAAGATATCAATTGACCTTTTGACCTTAGTTAAGAATATTTACTTTACTTTGACTTGACTAAAAATTAAATTTACTTTTCATTGGAGGGAGAGTTTAGTTAGCACTCAGTGAACTCCCCTTTTTCATAATTTTACGAAAGTTAGCCAACATCATCAACAAAATTTACAGTTTACAAACAAATTTAAGAATTTAGCATCTGTCTTCTTATAATCCAAATCCAATATAAACAATTATGTATTAGTTGTGTAACTGCCACCCAAGCATTTTCAAGCATACGTTCTAAACAACAAATCAGAAATAGGAATAATGACTTTGTACACTGTACTCTGATTAATAAAGGAAATTCTTTATTTTTACAATCATACGCAGCATGCAGGAATATCATTGGTTGGTTGATTGTAATGCAGTTAATATTTCTGATGATCAAATGTTTTAATTGACTCATTTGAACCAAATGATCAATGAGTCATTTTCTTATCATTATATAAATAACTACGCGTCTTATTTCTTCTTACATGTATAAGGATGTTAAACTTATGATTATGATAGACAATGATTGAAAGAGCTTGTATGATGAATTGTCTAAATAAGACAGTACCCACGCTTGTTAGTTTTGATTACTCAATTCTTCTTGTCAACTTCTTGTCCAGTGAATTTTTAGATGATTATTTCATTCAACGTTACATTTTATATCTTGTATTCCTCAATTTCACAACAATAAGTTTCTATCTTTCCTTAAAGTAAATATTACCTGTAACATTCACACAAACCATCACTTGTACCCTTAAAATTTTCCTTTCACTTGTCTTGTCCCTTTTCTAAATTCTATACAGCTGTAGTTGTTTGAGAAATAATTAAATTATGAAGTATATTACTACTATTTGTTGTTTTTTAATCTGTATTTATAAACTACCGATTGTTTTAAGTAAATCACCATTTATAATAACATGGGAAGATACGGATATTCAAAATAATATTTTCAATCAATTGACAAATGATGATGAAGAAAGTAATATTAATAATATTGGTAGTATTTTTCATGATTCAAATCCTGATATACATTTAACAACAGTAAGTGTATATTACAGTATTTATCAAATTTCAATATTAATTATTTATTATATTTAGCCAGAATTAATAGAACGATATGGATTTCCTGCTGAAATACACACAGTTACAACTGAAGATGGATATATTCTAACATTACACAGGATACCACATGGAAGATACAACAAGGATTCTAACCAATCACGACCTGTAGTTTTTCTTCAGCATGGAATGTTTGGTACTTCTGCTGATTGGGTCCTTAATTCACAAAATAAATCCTTGGGTATTGTTTTAAAATTATTATCATACTAAAATCCCATGTGAATTTTATTTAATTTTTTTTTAAAGCTTATGTTCTGGCAGAAGCTGGTTATGACGTTTGGATGGGAAATTGCCGTGGTAATTTTTACTCTCGGAAACACGTATCTATTCATACTTATCGTATTAAATTTTGGAGATTCAGGTATAGGTAATATATAATTAATTTTAAGAGAAGAATCAAATTTTGTTGTATTTTTAATAGTTGGCATGAAATGGGAGTTTACGATCTTCCAGCAGAATTAGACTATGTTTTAAATACAACGAATGAAACACAATTGAGTTATATTGGACATTCAATGGGGACTACTATGTTTTTTGTATTGTTGTCTACAAAACCAGAATATAATAATAAAATTAATTTCATGGGAGCATTAGGTCCTGCTGTCTTTCTCAAACATGCTGGAGGTCCTGCCAAGTATTTGGCCAAACACTATGGTCATACTGAAAAAGTATGCAAATATATGATTATAATTGGATACTTTAGTGTATACTACAGTGTGATTGATTTGAAGTTTGCATTGCGCGCCATAAATAATATGCAAAATTTAAATTTTAAATAATTTTTTTGGCGCGCAATGCAAACTTCAAATCAATCACACTGTACATTAATTCTTATTTTTTTTATAGACAATATTGGATATAATTGGACATGGGATTTTTCTACCAAATTTCTTAACGAAAGCATTTCACTTGCTAGATCCGGAATTGTGTACTGTAAGAAATTTATATTTCATTCTATACAATGTGCTGTCAATAATAAATAATCATGATTAAGGATACATTGAAAATTGACAAATTGTGTGAAGAGGCTATTTTCCTTGTTTGTGGACATGACCCTGCTCAAACAAATTATGTAAGTTAAGTAATATAATAACATGTTACATAAATTTAAAATTATTCAGTTGTTTTTTATTATATTTTACCATAAAATTCATAGACTCAACTCCCTGTAATTTTATCCCATGAGCCATCAACAGTTTCAACTCAAACTGGATTTCATTATTTTCAAAATATACATTCAGGTGAATTCTCAATGTACGACCATGGATCAAAGAAGAAGAATAATTTAATCTACGGATTCAATTCACCACCAAATTATGATTTGTCCCAAGTTAAAGTACCCATTGCTCTCTTTTGGGGTCCTAACGATATCATATGCACTCCAGAGGTAATAATTCATTACACATATCATTCTTATTTATTATTAAATATAAATTTTTCATTTAGGATGTTGAAAGACTTAATAGAACTCTACCAAATGTTGTATTGAATCATAGAGTTAATTTTGATGAATTTAATCATATTGACTTTATATTTGCTAAAGATGCGGATATTCTTGTCAATAAGCCACTTATGGAAGAACTTGCTGTACATTCTCCAGTGTAAACATTTCATTTCATTTTATTTTAAATTTATTCTATTATTATACATTCAGTAGCAACAAATAAAGGTTTTCTTTTGGTAAAAAAAATCTTAGAAACGATACAACTTTTGTATGATCGATGGACCCTTTTTTATTTATAGGATTTCCTGTCGCCTTGTTTAAAATTGCAATAATTTAAAACATGTAAATACTTAAATTAAGAGGTGAGCGTCCTTTTTTCTTGATTTAAACTTAACACATGGAAAAGGATTTAATATAGCCTCAGGTTATGAATGCGAGGGGTAAGAACAAGAAATCTTAAGAATTCACCCCTCCATTCTCTAAATCCTTGTTTCACCTGTTGATTTTTTTGAGAAGTCGGCAGTCTTCTTCAGGTACTTCGAATAAGAATACGAAAACTTTCTTAATAAAAGAACCCTTATTTTCTTCCATTGTTAACTTTTTTTTTCTATTATTAGATTTTCCAAGTTTTCCCTCACTAAACTCCAGGAAGGGATAAAAATATTTTTACCTTGTCCCGTTTTATAAGTTTTACCTGAAAAATCCGGCTTTCAAATTTATATTATCACTCTGAGAAATTTTAAGTGATTCCGGATATATACATATTCAAAGTTTAAGTGGAAGTGAATATAAGTGTTAAAAATCAAATTAAATTGGATTATGAATTATAGTTGAAAATAAAACATCCTCTGCATTACTTGGAATATTTCTAAGGTAAACTAGTTGCAAATATTATGTTGAATTTAAGTTTAGCAGCATTGTCTTTAATGGTATTTGAGAAGATTTTATCATAAATAACCACGTATTGAATATAACTTCTTGTATCTAACTTAATCAATCATTTAATTTAATATTGAAAGCATGAACAAGAATTGTCAATCGACTCGACTCATTTGACTCACGGTTTGACCTCATCGTCCTTATACCATACAGTTTTTTTAAAATTATGCGTCCATGATAATCTAAAACTATAAAGAAAGCTTAATTTTTTAGTGCAGGTGCTTTAAGTTCACAGGTGTGTGTATAGTTTTTTAATCCGATGATCCCTTCGATTGGTTAGTTGAAAAAGTTATAATCCTTCACCCTTTGATTATAAAGATGTCTTTCAAATTTAAAAATCTTTTAATATAAGTAGAATTTGAAATTAGGATTGAGTTTAAGGGAACAGCGACATAATGAAATCGACATTTTAAATTTTATTCTCATACAAAAAGTACGTGGGAATCGTCCTCATTTTTTAATAAAAATATAAGCTATGCCTTAAGAATTGTATCATAAATCCATAATGCCCTTGGCTTAACCCAATTACCTCCTCGGTATATTAATATAATTCAAATCTACATTTTATCCCTTAATATGTTTCATCTTTATGAATATGAATAAAATGCGTATTCATTCGATATTGTATTGTATATGATTCGTCCATTGTTTAATCTTTCATATTCATTTGCATAAGACGAAGACCTCTCTTCACAGGCCATTTACACTAAAACAACAATACATCTCATCATTTTCTTAAGCATCTTTCCTTAATAACTTTCTCATTGTCATTGTCAAGTAGTATCATCCTCATTTATAGAAGGAATGTAATCTCTTATATTAAATATTTCTTATGTCAATAATTCATTTAATACCGTAAATTATTCAAATTTTAATTGAAAAAAACAAACAGTTCTTAAATTCATCTAATAAAAAAAACAGCCTTAGAATTTAAAAAAATGTATCCTTTTACTTGTGTAGTTTTTGATTCATTATTTATTATTAAGATGATGAATTTATTATTTTTTGAAGATTATCTATCGTTTACCCTTCCTTTTCATTAAAAGCAAAATAAACACTTACTATTCAACCTTGTCACAAAGTTTATAATCATTCTGTTTTTATATTATTGTAAACTTCCGGTAAACATAATAATATTTACTATGCTCTGTTGGAGTAATACACAATAATGCAATTTATTATGTGTTTTTGGGAATGAAATTGTTTTGGAACAGATTTGAAGGAACGGTTTTTTTATTATATTAAATTGGTAATATTAGGTATATATTACCTATAAATTTTTATAAGATTCAAAATTGTGTTACGGAAATTAGACCAATACGATTTACTACTCATTCTTTTAGTCCTGACTTAAGTTGTAAAAACTTGTTTTCAATGATTTCGTGCATTAAATTTTTTGGTTTATTAAAAAAAAAGTTAACGTTAGTATAGAGGAGAATATGATGGAAAGGTCAACATTCTTAACTGACCTCATTGAGGTGATTACGAGAAGATGGAAGATGAGGAGCCACTCATTCATTTTTCATCTTTACTCATCTCATCTACTCATTGCATCTTTTTAACACACCTGCTAAACAACAAAATATCCCCCAATCCCATCATAACCTCATCTTTTTATGTTATGTATCCTTCCTTAACTATGAAACTGACTGAGTATACCGTAGTATGCCCTCTTCATCTTTTAATTCCGGATTCTGAGGAGGCCGAGGAATAGAGGACAGGTTTCTTAAGGAATACATTAACCCCTCTGGTCAATGTCAACTATTTACATGGAATAGGATGAAAGAGAGACACAGAAGATTAAATTATATTTCTTGTAATGTTGAATACTTAATTTAATATTACTTCCAAAATATATAACTTTTTGGGTATATTTTTACGTTAGTAAGGGACATGTTTAAGAATATAATGCATCAAAAACCATGATTAATGCGCTTTAAGGGTTAATGTTAAACGATACTGTGTGATTATTATTATACGGTTTACTTTACATCTTCAGTAAAAGGACGTGGTTTATTCTTATTATAATCCAAATGCATTATGCATTTTAATCATGATTAATGTGAATTTTTTATATATATATTTTCAGATGTTGTCCCGCTGGCGAAGGACGGCGGCAGTTGTATTCATAGCTCTCTTTTATTTTAATTGTATACCAAGTAGTATATCAGAGGTATGTGACATTTTAAAAATTTATATAAAATGAAATATTAAAATTTTATTTTTATAGGAGACTTCCTTATTCCAGTGTCCTAATGGTAAGCAATTTTAATTTTTATATACCAAATACGCATACGAATTCTACTCGCGTAGAAAGAAAGTTGAAGAAGATTAAGAATGTAACATGAATGTAAACTATTTATAATTCGTGTTATAAGAATTTCATGATGAATGTATGATGATAAATGAAGAATGGTATGGTTGATTTTGTTATTTTTATTCCATTTAAAATAAAATCTTCACAACATTGAGTGAGATGTGTGTATAATTGAAATTTAAGATTGCCTTTTTGTATTCGCATATACAAAATACAGGTGTGATCCCCTCCTACTACTCATCTTGACACTTGATCTCTTGACGTCTGTCTGTCACTCACTCAGTTTTTGTCAGACTTAATTTAACTTAAGAAAGGAAATGTAGATCAAGGGATCGGACATATTTGGATCTCCAGGGCAACTCCCTAAAATTTAATTTCAATTTAAATACTCTTCCTTATTTTGAATGTACGCTTCCATTGTTTTAATATGTACTAAAAAAACGTATACGTAACCCATATTTCTCCTCTTGTCTGTCGCCTTGAGGAAATAATTCACAAATATTATTAAGAAGAGAATATGCTTAATTTCATTGACTTTGATTTAACATACTTGGAAATTAATGTGTTAGTTTTTTTTTCTTTGCAATTTAAAATATTTCATGGTAATAAAAATCCTTGATGTTTATTCTTAAATTGGATCATATACTGTATATAGGAACAGTAGGAAGTTTGAATGAGTTTAAACTTGATTAATGGAAAAAATTGTAATTTTTGTGGGCTACATGCATGCAACACGTAATGTAAAAAAGAAGGATTATTAATTGAATATAAAAAGCGTATACCTTCAAATTTACGTGTCTGGACCTTGAATGATAGATTTGTATCAATCGGTGGGAGGAAAAATTGAGTAATCAATCGATTGGATTGGATTAAGGAAGGCGTGAAGATAATTATTGATTGACGATTATGTTTTTTGATGCTTTCTAAATTTGATTTGAAAATGTTTTGTTTAATTTTACAGGATGGGAACTACATGGTCTTCACTGTTATAAATATTTTAGCATAAGACATTCTTGGGAAAGAGCTGCTCAGCTATGTCAGAGGTACGTAAAATTAAACTCTTAATTAAAATCTATTGGTGCATGACTCTAAATTTAAGAGTTGATTTTTTATTGCATAAGATCTTTATCTTAAGTGATGGACCAAGTGAAAGTGATTGTAGTATGGAAGGGGGATCTTATTAAGAAATCAGAATGATTGATCTTAAAAGAAAGGAATTCAAAAGGTCAAGATATGTTTCAAGGCGTTTAAGAATAGTAGGATTGAATTTGGAAAAATTTCACATGAAATTGGCACATGAATATATTTAGTAAAAGCATGATGCAATTTTGTGTTTGAACATAACTAAAACTACATGAATATTCGTGAATCTTTGTGTTTTATATTCCACACTTTAAAAAGGAAACCGACGAAAAGAATGCAATATGAAGGTTGTGTACAACTTTAATTTTAAGCTTAAACTCATGATTAATGTTGATCTATGCTAAGTATATTTTTTTTTTCACCTTAGTCATAAATAAGCGAAACTTGATGAAAGTTTAGAGTTTTAAAAGTAGGTTAATACTTTAACTGATTTTGTTTCATTGGTAACTTTTGTAATGTAAGTTTGAATACATGTTTTTAGATATGAATCTTTCTTTTGTTCCTTTTGGAAAAAGATATGATAATTAAAGCATGTGTGTAAGGTGTGGTTTTTTATTATCATCTTGTCAATTGTTTCAAATTATGTATTAAGAGTTTTAATAGTATACATAAATGGATTATGGATGCTGTTTAAGGGAAATGAATGTAATGTAGGTTGGTTACTGTCTAATTTTAGAATAAGGTTTTGCTTCAATTTTAAAATCCGAAATTCCTTTTTATAACTGAGAAAGTTTGTAGAATTCTAAATTTAACCTGGGTTCCAGGTTGAGGTTATACCTGGTAGGGTTTTCAACAATAAGATATCTTATATTACATTCCAATGGGAATGAAAATGGAAAACACACAGGTAGATTTCTTTTATACCTTCCAGTTCCAGTGTAGGAAAATGCCATGGTATACAATATTTATTTCGTCCTTTTTCGTATATACTAAAACTTCACAAGTCAAAATTTATAAAGAAGGAAAATCATCGATCATTCTTATACATTAAAATCGAATGTATCAAACTTTCTTAAAATTCATAACAGTAGTCAGCCAAAGTGTATCATTAGTACAGGATGATTGATTTGAAGTTTGATTTGCGCGCCATAAAAATTATTTAAATAATTTTTATGGCCCGCAAATCAAACTTCAAATCAATCACCCTGTATAAAAATCCTGAAAAACGGAGAAAGTTTTATATTTCTTTGTTGAAGTAATATTCAGAATCCTGGTAAAGTTCCAGAAAGTTTTGTTCGTTTTGTGATTAAGGATAATGATAGGCCTCATTTTTTTTTCCTTCTCGAGGGTCTTTCTTTTTCCATTTGAAAAGTTTAAGGTAAAAAATATAATATCCATCATGTTAAAAACAGGATGCACTTAAAGACTTAAGAAAAACAATTTAAACCTCTTAAAGTTAAACTTTTGTTTTTTTTTGGAAAATATATTTTAAAAAAGAGATAAAATATTTTATAAAGCTTATATTAGTTTGAAAGACATTAAATACGCATGCATAATTATTTGTTGTTATTTTAATAGTAGGTCAGTTTCTATTGTTAGCTCACGATATCCCACTTTTAAAAGAAGAGTTAATCAACCAAACTGCTGAAAACCCATTTACAATAATGACAATGCTTTTTTCTTAACATTGACACTTCTATTCAATGAGTGAAAACGAGAAGTAGTCCACGGAAGGAATAAATAATTAATCATGTTTATATAATCATTACTAATATAATATCATTCAAAATTTTTAAAATGCTCCAATTTAAATTATAAAAATTATTTCTTGCGTTATTTACGTGACGAGGATTTTTTTTTGTATTTTCACTGTTATTTGGGAGGATAGGATAATGCTTTTCAAAATTTTGGTCACACGAGCGTAACCAAGAAAAACAGTATCAATCTTTCTTAACATATGTATTGTATACTACTATTACTTTAACAAAAAATACTTACTACTTACTACTACTATAGCCAATAAATTTAAGGATGGAATCTATACCAATTGGATTTCATAGCTATTCATGCATATCATTTTATATAACAACAACCAAAATATATTTTTAGTAGTGAAAAGCAAGATATGCAATACAGAGATTTTTGATTGTTTTTTATATTGTTATTGTTGTTTTCTGAGTTGTTATGCATACTGTACTAATATAACCAATCAACATGTTTGCTCATAATAGCATATTAAGCAAATTTACGAATGAAATTTGTACGTGGAGCTATAATTATTTTGTTATCTCGCTAATACTATTGAAGGATAGCAATGTGTAAAATGTGTTAATGTTAATTTTATATTTAGGAAGTAGAATTTTTTAAGAAGTTAATAATATTCCACAAATAAATCCGCCCTAAGGAAGAATACAGAGTCATGGATGAAAGATTTTGCTTTTATGATTTCCTATATTCTTCGAAATGGATTCTTAAACGAGTTAATTTTGCGCAAGCTTGATTATTAATTAGAGATTTGTATTTAGCTTAAAGTAATTTAGTCAGACGTCTGTCAATAAATAGAAAGCGATTAAATGTTATGATTTTTATTTTGCAAAGCTTGGATTCACAAGGCGTGTATTTATCTCCCTGAGGCTCTTCTTTCTTATTCCATCCATAGAATCACTGAATCGCCCGTTCGTTGAACTATAAGTAAAAAAACCACAGTCCTTAACTCACAACGTTTATTCTAATCATAGTCCACCACCAACAATCCTACGTACGTATCAATTTGAGAAACATTAATTAAATATATACCTCTTCAATCTCGTTCAGATGATGTGGCAAATTAAAATATCATTTATTCTATCTAATACTTTATAGATCCTAAAACCTTCTTTTTAAACTATTGATGAATTTATACTATTACAGTTACTCTTTAAAATTAAAAACAAACGTCTATCGTAGCATTGAGCTTATTATTTTGAATAGTTTAATTTTAAACATTTTATTTTGTATTTCTAACAAATTATTCATATTATAAATTATAGTAATCGAAGTTTGAGTTTATGAGGATGATGATGATGTCCGTTTGTTAATATTGACTTTATAAAGATTTTTTTTTGGTACACGTTGATGAAGAATAACGGTGAAATATTTTTTTTGTTGAGATTGATATAATAGAGTAAAGTTTGTGTGTGGAAGTTCCGAAAAAATGTTGTCAAACGAGATGATAAAATGGTGATCTTGACGATGTTGAAGAATCTTTGGACTCAATCTTTCCAAGAAGGAAGAAGAAGAAGAGGTTTTAGCGCATAAAAATCATCTCCGAAAAATTTTCCCATGGTTTTTTGATCATTACCATAAAAATCAAACACTTCCTGTTTATAATATAATTTAAATTAAAACATGATTCAATTTTCATCAAAGTAAAATACTTGCGTGTGTTCCTTGAATTTTGTCCTTTGGAATTTATTTGTATATAAATTTTTGTAACAACCCTCATACTTATCCCATCATCCTTATAAAAACTAACATCTTTTTTTAAAAAAAACTTACAAAGTAAGTATTAAGTAAGTAAGTACTTAAAGTATTTGACCCATTTTGTTAAGTTTTGTGGTATTAAAAATGCGGATATGATTGTATTGGTTAAATTCATTTTAAAAACTTTAACCTCTGCACTGCGGTTGGTCATATAAAAAAATGACACATTTTAAAAAATGATTTGGTTAGAAATGGAATAATTATTGTTGTAAAACAACAATGAATTAAAATTCTAACAATTAAAAAACCACACATAAGGCCTCTTTATTCTGTTTTTACACTGCTAGTTTTTTTTTACTTCTTTTCATTAAGCCGTCGTCCAAATTTGTCAACTTTGGCACTTTTTTTAAGAAGTTTTTGTTGACATTCCCCCTCCTTAATAAATTGTGTTTTCATTCATTGAGTTTTTGGAATTAATTGGTCAAAAAACAACGAAACGAACGTGCGTTTTATATTTCACAATTATTTAATTTAAACTTTGCCTTGAAAATAATAATAAGAAATATATATTTTTCCTTTCCTTTCCCTTTTGTTTCAGTTAACTTTGAGAAATGAGTAATTTTAAATTGTTGTACTGAATTGTATTTTCGTGTCTCTTTTTCAAATTAATTATATTGGACAATTGAGAGAATGACAACTATAACGAATTTTAAAGATTGCATAATAATGGGCCTCCTTGTCATTCATCCATCTACAAATCGAAAGAGAAGGGGTCATCAATTCGGAGGTGATAGTGCATAGAATATTATAAAGAAGGTAGGTCAACAATTTAAACTGTAAATGTCCAAATCAAGAATTTTAGTATCATGACGTAAGACAAAACCGGGTTCCTTCCTCCACTTGGGAGTGTATGCTTAGTGAAGAACGTTTAAGGAATTATGGCCAATTACGCATAATTTAATCTTAAGAAGGGTTTGAATCTACTACTATAGATTCTATTCTAAACAAAGTTAGAATTAAAACTATGATTATTTATTTATAATACATGGATTTATTTTATTTATTTTTTAGATATGGATCTGAATTAGTAGAAGTAGATTCCTGGTCATCACACAATTATACAGTATCCCTTGCAAGAAGATATTCACATGGTGATCCTAATTTTTGGCTCGGATACAACACCCTAGATGACCTCCGAACAAATACACTTGACTCACCCTCTGGCTCACTTTTATCACAATTTGCAGGTCAGTAATACCTAAATCACACCATCACGTTTATATTATTACAGATTTGATTCACTAAAATAATGGCTCAAATCAACCGATAAAATTAGGACACACACAAATAAAGCCGACTCTTACAAGTTACAACATACTGGGTGAACATTATCATAATGTTTAACCTTAATTTTAATTTTTCTCATAATAGAGTTCATGGGTAGCACTGCGTATGCATTTGTTTTTGTTTATGTTTATAAATCAAATACAAAAACAAAAACA
>JAQGCN010000637.1:0-17129 GCA_034699725.1 Friesea truncata | reverse complement strand
AGTAATTGGTAGAGTTGGTTTCGCTATGTTGATTAATATTTAATTTAATTTTAATAAAAATATTTTAAGAAATAAATGAAATGAATCCCGACCACGAGGATGAAAAGTAAAGTTTTGGTTTTGCGCTGAAACGAATTCAAAAAATTTTTCGGCGACTCCAAAAAAGAGAAACAAGTTTAAAGAGTTGGGTATCTTTTTTCGGGGAAAAACAAGCAGATAAAAATATTGTAGTAATTTAAAAAAAACAAAAAATGCAAAAAAGTGATCTCATCCCTGCCAGCGCTTAAGTAATATTAAAGCTAATAATGCGCTTTGAAACGCAGTTTTTCGGTGTATTTTCAGAAGTAAAAAATACACTTTTTTCCATGTAAGGAGACTGACCACAAATATTTTAACTTTGGTATTGGTTGTTGTAAATAGCAACCGCTGCTGCTCTTGTTATTCTAAATAAAAATATCAAATCACAACTTCGTTTCGGTTAAAAAGTAAAACAAATCAAAATTCATCGAATTGTGTTAAAGTTTATAAAATCTAGCAATTTTATTAAATTATTTAGAAAACGAGCTCTACATTCTCTAAAACTTGATTTCTATGAGATATTCTGACGTCAGACTTTGTCGGGTATCAGCAGTTTCTACGCGCCTGTTCCCGCCACTTTAAAAGAAATTGTCCGTTTGTTAAACTTTTTGTTTGTTGAGTTGTCGTTTGGTTCAGTCCCTTGTTTCTCTTCATTGTGATCGGTTGTCGTTTGTCTTTTTGTGGCTACTATTTTATATTTAATTTACACTTTTTTCAATTTTATGTGAATAATTAATTTAGTGAATCAATCAACATGTATCACGGGACTCCTTCAGGACGCCGTAATTACACTAAGTTTACTACTCCAAACACCACACCAAGGAAACAGACCACTTCAGTGCTCACAACACCTCGGATGTCAATTAATCGAATCTCTGCAGATCTACCTCTCTCAGTAGTGTTTGATGATCTTATGAGACACTATGATCATTATGATAATTATGGATGTGAAAATGGTAAGCAGATTTATATGAAATCATTGAATTAAATTAATCATTATTGGTTTATGCTAATCTTTAGAATTTTTGGAATTTATCGAGTCACAAGAAGCTTGCCGTAAAAAATGGTTTGCTGCCGAGCAAAATGTCATTCGTCTCACAACCGAAAATCAAAACCTAAAATCAGAATTGGCAAGAAATGAGAAGAAAATAACCGAATTTCGTGAACAATTTGAAAGAAGAATGGAAGTTGTTTCTCGACTTGAATCGGAAAATCAGAATTATCGTAAGATAATTCTTGAAGGAAATGATGTCAAGCGAATGCCAGCACCTGCAGCTGTTTTATCTTCTGGAAATGGACTGGATACTATTTCAGAAGCCGAGACTACAGGTTGGTACCAAACAATGCCATTGTTTCTCGGCTGTTTTTATTTTTTATTTTTGTAGATCGTAGTAGCTTGACACAAACGGAAGATGAATTGGAATGCTCTCGTGGTGGAAGACGAGGACGAAGAAGTAAAAGGCGCTCTATGGAGGCTCAGCTTCATGAAACTTCTAGAAAGAAAATTCGAACTACAAATGGAACCAGAGTAAGTTTTAAAGTAAATTAATTTAATTGTTTTTGAATTCATAACTTATAAATTCTTTGTTTTGTATAGCAAACAGTAGAATCAACAGCTGGAAATACACAACAAGTGATTTCACACACAGTAGTATCCATCTCAAATTCAGGTGGACCAGTAACTGCTGTCTCAACGCTTGAAACTGTTAAAAGCAGAGGTCAACCTAAACCAAGTGCTCCAGTCATGACAGGATCTAGTGAAACCGAATCAGAGCCACAGATGGTTCCAAATAATAATAAGAATAGACGAATGACTCGTTCTTCGATGGCAAAACAACGAGTCAAGGCACAACAACAACAAATTATTCCAACGGAAAGCCCCCGTTTTGGACGCACCTTGTCTGCTGCCAGTGGCTCAGTGAAAATGCATGATTTTGTTGAGAAGAAAAGTTATTTGGCCGAAACTTGTGACCACTGTGGAAAAGGGATCAAATTTTACAAAGCAGTCTTAAAATGTAAAGATTGCAAAGCAATGTGTCATCCAGGATGCAAGGATAAAATACCACTCCCATGTGTTGCAGTTTCTACACCTTCTTCAAATCGTGGCATTCGTGGACAGATTGTTAGTAAAATATTTATTATAAAATTAATGAAATGAAAAATAATTTTGATGTAATTTCCAGGGAATTTTGGCCGACTTCACTCCAGTTACTCACCCAATGGTTCCAGCTCTTATCCAACACTGTGTAAATGAAATTGAAGTACGTGCTTTGGATACTGTTGGTCTTTATCGCATTCCAGGAGCTGAAAAAGACGTTAAGGATTTAAAGGAGAGATTTTTAAAGGGGAAAGGTGTTCCTAATTTATCTCGATATGATCCACATGTCCTTTGTGGATGTATCAAGGATTTTCTTCGCTCATTGGCTGAACCATTGATTGGACGTTGGACTTGGAACCAATTCTCTCTTGCCACTGACATTATGGATCCAGTTAGACGTCAGTCAGAGATGAATCAAGCTCTCGATGAACTTCCACCTCCGAATCAGGACACTTTGGCTTTTCTTATGTTACATTTACAACGGTAAGTTTCTAATAACTCAAACTCTCTTCAAAATTGTTTTTAATACAAAGTATTTTTGAAATGAAATTAGGATTGCTGAAGAGCCGAAGGTTTTGATGCCAGTTGGTAATTTGGCCAAAGTATTTGGACCTACAATTGTAGGATATTCTTCATACGATTTGGATGGTAATGCAATGTTGAAAGAAACAAAAAAGCAGCAGGTCATTCTTGAAACTCTTCTTGCAATGTCCTCTGACTACTGGCGTCGTTTCGTTAATCGTCAAGCACCAGCACCTATCGTCCCTAAGAGAATATACTTCCACGATTCGTCTCCTCAGCCTCAATCTCACTCTCAACAACAAACCTCACGGTTAGCATTTTCATTTTCTTATAAATTATATCTTTAAAAACTTTTGTTTTAATTATATTTCAGTCCAAAGAAGAAGTACTTCGATTGAACCGGACAGAATTCATCATCGAATCAATACGGAATATAATGGACCTAAAACGGATTTCTCTCTCATAAAAAGTGGATCATCTCTCAAAATGTAAAAAATGTTTCTATCTTATCAATTTTCTTAAAATGTGTTGCTAAATGAAATAAATGAATTTAACAAAATAACGATTCCAGTCTTTACAGAACATCACATTTGTACAATGATTGTCTTCAGATTCAGAGTACGGTGTGGTGATTGTTAGAAGGTGAGTCTGTTTCATTTTGATGAGTTTTGTTTGTTTTATCACGGAATTCCATCTCATGAAGAACGCTGACTCTCCCTCCATCCAACTAATTGAAAAAAGAATTTCAATCAGGAATTGTATACAATTTTTTTATTTATCCAACCTTATAATTATTGATTTCTCCATTAAATAATTCATCATCATCATCGTATTCAGAACTCAGGATTCCATGTATTACCGGACTTAGAAGTTTTTTACTGACTCGATCTTTTTGAGGCATCCATAATGACAAGATGCTTGACATAACTACTGTAAGTGTAAATCCAATTAATGTATAATACATGTAAGAGATCCGATAGAAATAGAAGTAATCATTAGGCCTACAACAAAAGTTATTAGAAAAGTAATTATTACATTTTTTTAATTTTTATATGTTTATAATTTACTGGAATGGTGTAGTAGTTGTAGAATTTTGATATGTTGGATCACAAAGGAGTTCATCCTCTGGTATAACTTCACATTCAGTTGTTTGTGCTTGTAATCTTACAAGTTGTGGCCTAGGTCCACCAAATCCAATCCAAAATCCAAATGCTAAAGCAGTAAGGAATGAAGGTACTGCAGCTCTTTGACTTACAAAAGGAAACATCATTCCAACTGTAAACAATCCCAGTAATGGTCCACCCACAATTCCAAATATTGTAAGACTCGCTTGAAGGACTCCTTTCAATTGTGCTGCAAGGAAAGCAAGACCAATAGAAGATAAACCATAGGCACAGGCTAGGAATTTATTGATTAATGTTGTAATAACTGGAGATTGAGATTTAGAAAGCATAGGCTAGAAAAAAAAATTAAAATCCTTGAAATATATTAAATTTTTAATATTTTCTTACAGAAATATAGTCTTCCCATGTAACTGCTGCTAAGGAATTTATTGAACTAGACACAGTTGACAGAGATGCTGATAGGAGTCCAGCGATGAACAACCCCGTGACTCCAGGATATGTCCCAAGTGTATCGGCAACAAATAATGGAAGCAATTGATCAGAAGCGCATATTCGTCCTTGTAACAATGGATCACATTTTGCATATTTAGCATACCTAAAATTAAAAAATACATTACAGTTATTTTTACCAGCACAGTTTTTCAACAGATTTTGAGTTATACTCAATTAATGAAATCGGAAGTAGTGATTCTGATTATATAGTTACTAGTTTCTTCTTACATTGTCAACCCTGCAAATCCAGTACTAAAACTTAGAAACATCATAATTGGAAGTGATATCCAAAGACTAAGGCAAGATTCTTTGAGTGTTCTGAAATAATAAAAAGACTCTTGGATTTTTTTGTTTCTATGAAAAAGTAATAAAGAAAATGATTAAGCCAATCAGAAGTAAGGATTCTGATAAACAATTTTCCTTATTATTTTTTGGAATTTTTCCTTAATAAAATCTTGGAAATATTTGTTTTACCGGACTGTGAGGAGGCGTTGTACCTGGCCCTGATTGACAGCATATATTGAAAGGTAGACAAAACTTCCACCCAATAGTTGACTCCAAACTGTGTGACGAACAGTAGGATCCATATCAAGTCTACAAATTATGAGAATCAAGAAAACCGGCTTGAATAAAACTTGGAATATTCGTAAAGTGTCAACCATTGTTCTTAAAATATTTCCAATGGACTCTTGGTTGTTAGAAAGAGAGCAATAATGGTGGTTGTATAACGACTGTGTTTTTTTGTTAAAATGGATCATTAGTTTTGTTGGTTTTTTTATTGTTATTATTATTTTTAGTGATGGTGTAGGAAGAAGTAAGATTAGCTTTTTGTCTTACTTGAAGAACTCAATTCTTCCATTTTCCGAAGCAATTTCCCATATTTTTCCAATTCCACCCATGTCAATTGATCCTTTGATAATGACGCAATATACAGCACAAAACATAAGAATACTCTGAAATAGAATATAATACCAATACCAATTTATATTTCTTAATTATTTCTTAATAATAAAAACAAATTATACTTGGAAGACATCAGTTATTAGGACAGCTTTCATTCCACCAATTGTTGAATAAAATGTACAAACAATACCTATTGAAAGAACTCCAAATACTGTATTTATACCTGTGGCAGCTGAGAGAGCCAATGAAGGAGCTATATGAAAAATATCAATATTTTTACAAATTTAAAATTATTTAATTAAGTGTACCGTAGAGTACAATTCCAGTATATAAAAACATTTGCATTGAAAATGCAATTGATGCTGCTAGACGTGTAATCCGTCCAAATCTTTTTTCAAGATACTACAAAAGTAAATTAAACAATTTGTAGTTCCTTTCCTTCATCCTCCAATAATCTGGTTGGTACATGAAATGAATCTTACCTCATATACGGAAGTTATTTTTAAATTGTAGAAAACTGGAAGATATACATGTGTTACAATTGGTGTTGCAATTACATAAGCTATATTTATTAATTGAAATTGTGTCCCATGTAAATAATTTTCAGAGCTAACTCCAAGGAGTGTAATCGCCGACATAAAAGATGCCATGAGACTAAATGCAACAGGAATAGCTGACATTGATCCATTTGCAAGCATATACTCCTGCAATAACGGAATTTAACTTATCTTTTTTATATTTTAACTTATTGTAAATTACCAATGTAAAATACATACAAAATTTTAATAATAAATGGCGTTATAATATAATATCTTACTTGAACTGTTTTCTGTTTTCCACCAGTAAATCGATAGAATATTCCAATACATGCTGAAATTAATAAAACTATTCCAAATACAATATAATCCCATACTGATAGCTCCATGGAAGATACTAACTTTATTTTAAGAAAATAATTAAGATTCTGTATTGGTTAAAGAATTTTCCACCAATCACAGAGCAGCAAGAGAAAATGATGCCTCTTATTTATCCTAAAATGTGTATGATATAAATTCCAATTTCAAGGTTCCTCTGTTGTAAATTTTGTAGATGAAATGATTGATTCAATTCGTGTACTTGCATTATATTTTAATTTTAATTTTGTGCTGAATTAACAAAGTTTTTATCACATTCCCAAGATTAAAATCCATACACTCAAAACTGTAGTATCGTTGAACTCTCTGCCTCTGTTTATCACTTCTTTTGTTTTAAGTAGACAAAATACAATAATAATGCATCAAATTTTACGACTTTGTGCAATAATTTTATTATAGTAGAAGTGATTGATTCAATATTACAATGACCACAATAACCAGACTAAAACCACGTGAAACTTAAACATCGTATGATAGAAGTCCAAAGATTATCAAATTCGCTCCTAAAATTCGGGGTTTTAGAATTCGGATTCTCCGAAAGTAATGTTGGTAGAATTGAAAGATGGCAGAGTGAAAGAAGGGAATGGAATAATAATTTAGTAGTTCAAGTTCATTCATTTTGATTTGAGCAAATAAAATTAGGTTTGGTTCTGAAACAAGCTAAAAAGCGTCATCTTAAAAAATTGAAATTCTTTGTTATTTCAAATTGAAGGACTTTGAAATATGATTCTAAAAAAATGTATAGTCTCTGAACATCTTCTTGTTCATCTTCTCTCAAATTACATAAAAAAAACTTCCGCAAGTAGAGAGGAAATTGGATATTTTTTGCCGAATTTAAATTTAACGGCTCTCTCTTTCTTAACAATGCAAATGTTTTTGACAATGTAAAATCCTTATTTTCCCTTCTGGGCTGGCTGACAGGAGGGATGATGATGGTGCCAATGTCCTCAAATGACAAATGAGAGATTCAAAAACTGAGTTCAAGTTTTGTAATAATTAAAAAAAGGTACTTAATTTTATAAGTTGAAGAAAGGAAGAAAAAATCATCCACGAATTTTTATTTAATTCTATTTTAAAACTACTTAAATTCTAAATGAATTTTATGGAGAGGATAAATTAAATGAATGATTTTGTATTTTTGAAATTATCCAAAACACGATACAGCGTTAAAAGCACACATCTTCCAATATTGTCCACTGTTTCGTTTCCTCTGTTGCTGTTGAAGTGTTGATGTTTGAATTTCTTCTTTCATTCTATTAATACGATTCTTCATTTTCAAATAATTGAATAAATCAGCTTCAGCAGACGCACCAAAAACAGGTGAAAGTATTGGACTCTCTTCGTAGAGTGTCTGTAAAATTTAATAAATTCTTTAAAATTATTTCTTTCAATTCAGTGAAAGTAAACCTTTTTCAGACTTTTATAAAAATTCTACGTATTTGAGTTAAAATGTGAATGAATTTAGTAATTAGATTAAAAAATTTAAATTATAAAAGGAATGAATATGGTATCGTATCTTATGTTTGTTGCATGTTTTTTCGTACTTCCGCCTACACAAAGAAAAAGGAGAAAGTAAAGGTTCTATAACTTAATTTCTCGTCTTAAATTCTTCTTCGTGTTATGTTATATTTTTAATTTGAAAATTGTAGAAGCCCATTCTGAAACTGACACGTAATTTTAGTTTAATTCATGTTGTAAAAATCTAAAATCCATCTTCCATTCCATCCATCTATTCTTACATTATAATATAAAAAAAAGAGGAAATTAGGATATAAAATACGTAATAAATGGGATGGCGTGAAGTGAAAAGAGAAAAACATAAAATTAAAATAATTTATTAGGAAAGAGATTAAAAATACAATTTTCTAAGATCTCATTTCCTATAAGTGGAAATTAAAAATATAATCATTATGTTCAAATCACTCAAAATCATTTATACATCTCTTTGAGCCTTAAACAAACTTTCGTTTTACTTTCACTCTAACAAAATCTAACAGAACAGACAGAAACAAGGTATTTAAATTCAAGTAAAATCTCTGTATTGTCTTCTATCATTTCAAAAGCATGAAAATAATTTCTTATACGGAGTAGAAATTGTAATATTGTAAATTATTATTGTATCAAAATGTTGATAATGAATATGGATAATTTGTCAAATTTTTAATCAAGGAAGGTGGTATAAAATCAATTTTGATAATTAATCACTCTTTAAAAGAGATTGTGAAAAATGGAGAAAGCTTGCTCGAGAAAGATATGAATCAAAACTGAAATAACTGTAGTTAGTTTTTTTTATATTATTTTAATTTATTAAATATAAGGCGTCTAAGTGATATTTTATTGTATTAATGTCGTATGTAATGAAATAAAAATCATTAAAAGGAATGTTTTTTTATTATCCATTAGATTAAATGAGAGAAAGTACTTACGTCAGGAGGAGAAAATTCTAAATTGAGAATTGGTGTAGATCTTGTATCAGGGTTGAATATTTGCGATTGAGGGGGTGAGATTGAATCTTGATGTTGTTCACCACCACCAACAGAGCCAACTTGGTTGTTTAATCCAAATGGATATTCATGCCCTTGAATACTCTTACCACTTCCAGATCCAATTACCAAAAAAATACATCCAATAAATAAAAGAGATACTCTCTGGAGAGTATTTGATGGAATGATTGTGGTATTATGATGTGATACCATTTTCAACCTATTGATTCAGACTAGTATTAACTTCTGACCTCTACTTGGATCTTTTGGATTTTGAGAGACTGTGACTTTGTCCAGGGCTCTTTTTATAGTCAAGTCCACCACAGACACATCCATGCGCCAATTTACACTTTCTCCAATAAAGTCGTCTTTTTTCTCTTTCTCCGCTTTTGGCTTTTCTTTTTAACCTCATCCTCATCCATATCTATCCACCACCCTCAAACACACCGATAAAATTTCCTTTAAAAACGTGTGGGTGGTGGATACTAATACGTATATCAAAAACACTTTAATTTTTTTATTATTAAAAATGAACTCAATCATTCACAATGATAAATACAGACGAGACCGATTCAATCATCTCAAAATTAAGAGAAAGTAAATTCAATCAATCATCCATTGACATTCGTATTCTCATTTAAACTGGATTTAAATCCAGGATGTGTGTCCTTCTATGGATTTAAAGGATTTAGAAACAAAAGTTCTCAATATAAAATCAGGTGTGTGTGGGCACAAGATTCGCATTACTAAATCCACAAACACCAGTCAAAGACACATGAGTTTGTCTTCGTAATTTTGTATTTAATTCACTTCTAAACGTGACTTAAAATGAGATTATTAAGAAACAGAATTATGATTTTTTATAATTAAAAAAATGAATTAAATTTTATATAATATTTTGTTTATGCAATGTTTGATTATTACATAATAGACTGTTAGTTATTACAGGTGAAGGCATTCCCATTGATGGTGTTGGTTGGTCCTAATGGAGTAATTTACAGTTAAAAGGGATGGATTGGAGAGTTATATATAGTGGTACTATTTACGGTTGGTTGACTCGAGGCGTTGATTTTAGGAAAGTTTAATCAAAAATCCAAACTTAAATTAAACCCGATGGCTTTCTCCACTTCTCATTTTCTGTCTTTTAATTTAAAATTCAATACTCTTTATCATTGGCCATCCTCCAATAATTATCCCACTCCAATAATTATTTATAAATATACACATCACACGTTTTAGGTTATCTTTTATTTTTATTCTCCGTTGTTCCTCTACATTTACAAAATTTTCATTTAATTCTCATGAAAATGAAAGTTAAAATTTAAATTGGTGAATCCTTATTTTACTATTTGAAGTTACTATTCTTCTTAATTTCCTTTCTTTTCTTCTTTTTCATCATAAATTATTAAATTTTCAATATCCGTTTCTTTGTACTTATGAAATGGATTTTGCGTTTGAATTTTAGATTGGAATCTTTTCTCAGAATTTCTGTAAATTTCTTTCTCTTGTCCCTTCTTGCAATATTTTTATAGAAAAAATATCACAAAGATTTTTTTTAAAATATAAATTAAATGAAAGTAAAATTATTGACAGAAACTTGAATTTATGATGAATGAGGATGAGGAATAATAAAGATGGATAATTTTGTTTGTAAGGAGTCTCATAAAGAGTTTCTGTGTTATGTATTGTATTTGATGAATTTTCTTTTGCTCAACTCAGGAATCCTTTATTCATCATGTTAAAAGGAAAAGACTCCAAAATCAGTTTCACAAATCATTTTCCCTTTCAGTCACTCCATTCACTCACTCACTCAACGAACTTTCACTTAACTCTCAATTATGGTCAGATCATTCCAACCATACTACACCACCCTACTCCTATTCTTCCTTCTTAGTCTTGTCTACACTGGACATTCATCACCAATTATAAAAAAACAATCAAACAATCCATATTCCAAAACTCAATATTCAACATCATCAACCACACCAAGATCAACATCCTCCACTGTAACAATACTCCCTAGTGAAAGTGAGAAAGTGGTGAAAAGGAGTGCAGGAGGTGGGGAGGAAGAAGAATACGATGAAAACTACGAAGAGTCACCACAAAATTATCAAAATGTCCAACCAATGGTAAGGCAGTAACAAACCCTTTCAAACTTGTTTCATATAAATATTCATTTATAAACTTTAAATTTTAATAAGATTTTTCATTAAAATATATTAATTAAATTGAAACTTTAGATGAACATTATTTCTTCTAAGTGTCTTCCATCAGGAAGAGTTCCTAAGAATTGACATTGCATTTCCTTTTTGTATTGATAAACTTATTCTTTGAAATAATCAATATTCCAAAACTCAATATTCAACATAACTCAATATTCAACTTTAAATTGAAATAATTTTTATCGACTTCTTGAAAATACAAAACGAATTATAAGATTTTTATTTTTTCAAAAGAAAAGTGTTAATACAGTTTGTAAGAAATAAATAGAAATGTATCACCTCATTTTATTTCATAAGAATCAGAGTTTGTGTATTTCAACGTGATAAATAACTCATCTATTGACTTAAAGATGAAAGAAATTTATTTATGGAATTATTTTGAGTATTTACGTGATAATATTTCTTAATAATTTTCATCCAATATTTTGTAGATAATATCAAAAAAATCAGCAAATGCATTGAATAAACTCGTAACAGCTCTGAGGAATTCAATGGATTCTGGAAATATAAATCGGAATTCTGATTATCAATTAAGAGAAAAAGTAAAAAAAATCAAACTTTCACTTTCATTATTTTTAAAACTTCATTTTATCTTTTTTATTTAGGAAATGATTCCAATGAGAAATAATCCAAACTATGAAATGGTAAAAACAAGATTAATAGTAAAATATAAATTAATTTAATAAAATTATAATTAAATGTTTATTATTTTAGTTTAATTTACAGCGTCGGAATCAAAATAACAGAAAAAACTACCTCAGATGTTATTTTAATGCTGTTTCTTGCTTTTAAAAATCAAACAATTCAATATTAAGAAGAAGAGATGATACTGATGATGATGATGATGAAAATAAATTATAATTTATTATTTTGATTTAAAATAATTACAAAATTGTAATCCCGTTTTATTCATTCCTTTCACCCTACTTTAAAAATAAACTAAATAAAAAACATGGATTATAAAAAAGAACAATAAATGAGTATAATAATAATAATAATAATAATAATAATTCCCCTCTGAATGGACGGATTTATTTTTGGTAATGGTGGTGGTGATGGTGTTGTTGTTGAGAGACTAGAGATGTATTTTGTAGTAATTTAAATTGATTTTACTTTGATTCTGGTGGAAGATGACAATGTGTACAATGGATACAAACAGGACAATTTCCTAATTTTTTAGCAACTGTTGATTTAAATTTAAGTGCTGGTCCTAATTTCATATTCATATTTTGTATTAAATGATCTTCAGTTAAGAGAGGAAGGGATGATCCATCAATTGAATGATCACGAAATGCCTACAAAGATAAGGAAGAAACTTTAAACTTCTACTGTTGATTACATTTTTCAATAATTAAATATAAAACTTTCAAACGGATTTTAAATAACGCTGGAATTTTTCTTGTAACAAGGTTTTAGGTTATACTCATTTTAATTTTTTAAATATTTTTCTTGAAAATGATTAGTTGAAAATGTATGGTTAAAAATTTATGCTGTTGGGTTAAAGAAATGTCATAAAGAAATAAGCGAGATAAGAGATGAAAAGAAGAAATTTTCTCTTTGATCATCATATCTCCTTGACTTTCTCCAAATTTTAGTAAAATGCATGATGCATGTAACCAAACTTTATTTTTCAATAAAATATTCAAAAATTATTCTCTTGATGTTATAGGGGTATTACTTTGTAATTTTGATGTTGTTTTGGTTTCTGTGTTAATTGGAGTAATAAATAATAAATATGAGTATATGATGGTGGTATTTGGCTTGAAATTTAATACCTTTGATATTAAATTTCAAGGAGTAGAATTTTAACAAGGATTATTATTGGATTAATAAATTTCACTTTATATAATCTTCTTTTTTAATTAAAATTTTAAAATTTTTAACAACTTACCTGAACATATTCAGCACATAATTCAATTGATCCAACGAATCTACAAACATCATCAACACTCCAACCATTTACTATTGACTCAGACTCTCCTGAACATCCAAAACAATTTGATCCACATTTTTTAACATGTGAAATACCACCCTTTGATTTTTTAGATGATGGTGGAAGGAGTGGTGTTGATGAAAGGTCGAGTGGGCTATTTGGTCTTTTAGTATTAATACCACCGTTATTTTGTAAAGGTGAAACTACACCAGATTGGGAATTTCCAGATGCAGCCGCTGAGCGTACCATTGATAAAAGCGTTTGTGTAGAACTCATATCAATTAATGGAAATTGGAGTTTTTCTGCAGCTGTAACTGCTGCATGCTGCTGTTGGAATGCTAAAATACTTGCAGCTGCTAAATAATTAAAATGAAAAGAAATTTTGTAATTCATGAAAATAAAAGTTAAACACACCTACGCTATGTGAAATTAATGAGTTTAAAAGTCTTGTTACCTGCTGCAGCAGTTGGTTTTAGAAATCTCGTATCAAAATTAATAGATGCATTACGAGCTGTTGCAGTATATAAGCTAAAAACAAAATATTTAATTCAATTTGAATGTGATTATTAATTTTATTCGAATTTTTTTAGAAAAATGTTAAAATGCCACATGAATTTTATATTATAATTTCATTAAAAGTTTAACAGTTATTAGAAGTTAATTTATTATGTATTTATTTGTCCTAAAAAAAGATAAATTTTGCCTTAACTTCTGCCCTAACTTAACATGTGTTCTTATGGCTGTTAGGTAAAAAGTTTAGGCGGAATTTATTTTTTGTTAGGCATAATTAATTCATACCCTTAATTTAATAAGGAAAATGCAATGCCAATTCTAGGAACTCTTCCTGATGGAAGACGCTTAGAAGAAATACTTTTCATCTAAACTTACAATTAATATCAGTTACTATTCGTTCTTGAAATAAATATTTATATTTCATCTGGTGTTAAGCACACTGAGTTTTAATTTAATTAATAAAAAAAATTATACGTAAAAATTAAGATGCCATTTTTAAAGCCATAAATTATTAAAATAATAGGTTAGATTTATAATATTTTTTAAGTAATATTAATAAAATAAAATAATTAACTTTGCTTACTCATTAGGAGGATTTGAGTGATTGTATTTAGCAGCAAGACTACGCATGAAATCAGAATAATTTCTACCCATCATTTGTTCCATTTGTTTTAATGGTGGACTTGGTGCATTTGATTTTGATGGACTTGGAGAAGATCTCACACTTTCTGGACTTTGTCTTTCATTTTTAATTGTTCTTTTTTTAATTTTAGTATTTTTAATATTTCCATTTCCACCAACTGCTCCACCTCCTCCATTTGTTGTAGTATTTGGAGATCCTATTTGCATCGGTTGAGATCCTCCTCCGGAATTTTGTTGATTATCATCATCACCAGATTCTGTTGAAGCAGCTGAAAAAAATATTAGTCAAATATTGATTCTTGGTAAAGGGTGTGTGAAATGCATAGATATGATGGATTATTAAAATATTTTTCACAATCATAGTTATAAATTATTCACAAAATAAAATCAATAAACCCTTCTTCTCTATATTTTAAACAAGGTTAGAAAAATGTATGTCTTACGTCCATAACACCACGATGGCCAAACTACAGGACTACTATTATGATTATCCAATTCAGTCATTCTTAATTCAATTCAATTATTCACTCAAAAGAATAATACTAAAAACAACACTAATACAAACACTAAACTGATAAATTGTTTAGGAAGAGAAAAAGAAAATCCCAGAGTGAAAGTTTTTCTCTACGGTGAAAGTTGTTATGAAATCCACCTGTTGATTTGTGTTTTATTTTCTTATTGTCCTGAATGATAAATTGTAAACTGAGGATGAATGTAATGTAAGATATGAGTTGATGAAACTAACTTAACTAAATTCAGAAGACGAAGAAGAAGTGAAGAAGACGAAGAGAAGATCAATTCACACCTGAAAATCCACCTTAAAATTCCCTAAGGGTAAATTATAGATTAGTCTTTTCATCCTATGCTCACTCAAACAATCCCTTATGAACATCAATTTAGAAATTAAAAGAGACAAATCAACCAATCACATAACATTATTAATCCAAATCTTAATCATGTACTATTCTCCTCTCCTTGTGTAGGTGGTGAATTTCATTGGAATTCTACACAAGAATGTCAATATTGACCTTTTCAACCCTTTTCTTCTCTTCTACAATTGGTCATATTTAAATAATTCCTGTGTTTTGTTTATTTAAGAGATCATTATTATAATTTTTGTGTCATCTTTTCCTTGGCTAAAATCCAAAGTAGAAAGAGACCCTGACTTAAAATGGATGTGTCGATGAACTCTAAAATTATCATGGATGTGTCTGTATTTTGGATTGGGTTGACTGAACACAAAGTATTTCAACTTCCAACAATTTGACAGATTACGACGTAAGATTCATTTTAACTCCTAATTACACTTCATGCTAAGTAGCGAAACGCCGAAATAAAAAATAAAAGGATGGAATGATCCCATAAAAATACAACACAAAGGGAATTTTGCTAATAGGATTCATGGGAATAAAGGCGCCAGGGGTAGAATAAGAAGCGAAGAAGATGCAAGCAGGGGGCCCTCAGATAAATTTATGACCGAATTTCAGAACACGCTAAAAATCAACAAATGAAAAATCACTACTCTTCATCATCCCTTTTAATCATTATCATCCCTCTCTCTTTCTCATCCATTTCACGAAAATTTTCATAAAGAAAACTTTCTCCTGGTGAAAGTTCGTCACAAGTGAAGAAAAACGGAGAAATTGGCTTATAAATTTTATGAGTTTAGAATTTAAGAGATTTCGTATTATTGTTTTGTGTTATTTTAAGAAATGGGAGGGGGTGGTGGGAATAATGGTGCGAATCCAATTTTATGTTCTAGTATTAGTAGAATGAGAATCCAAGAAAGTAGTCGAGGAGATGCGATTTAATATAAAATGAGAATAGAACTTGATCTCCTGGGATGAAAAAAGAAACCATAAGAAAACTTTTATATTTTTTCCCTCAAAATTCACTCATGCAGGATGAGAGTAATTTTAAATCTTTAGATGCGATGGTCGGATGAAGACGGGTCAAATGTCTCCATACTCAAAATCACAACCACCGGAAATCATCCTCCTGTGGTCACACACAAATTTCTCATCATATAAACTCAAGATTCTTATTTTATCCTACCTGTTTCTTTTTCCACAGTTCCTTTTCTAGTAGTAAGTACTACTGATTGATTAGATCCTTGTGGTGGTGGAGAGTTTATTTGTGACTGATGGATCCCAATCCCACTTCCGTTTAATATCGATGGAGAAGAGGATGTAACCGTTTCAGATAAGGATTCTGATTCTGATGATGAAGAACAACTTCTATATTCTATTAAAAATAAAATAAATTATAATTTCAATTCATAATCATTGGATGGATGGATAGGAATGAGAAGCAGAATTTCAAATTTCATTAAGTTGATTTGATTATGATCTTAGCTTTACAATCCAAGAGCATCATATAAGATTCGAGAGAGTGTTATTATTCTATTTAGAATTAAATTTCTATTGTCTCCTCATCTTCTTCGCCTCCAAACAAATAATTATACTTTTTTTAACTCGCAAAAAAGGAAGACTATTAACTCTTCCGGCAAAATGATGGAAGAAGTACTAATTTGTTACTGACGAGAGAGTTAGAAAATATGCATATTCATATTTGACGTGTATTCTTTATTTTCCTTTCGGAAGGATGAAGATGAAGTATTAGGAACCTTCAATTTAAAAGTAGTGGTATTTTTTTGTTTAAGGGGTCAGGAGTAACTCATAAAATAAAATAAGGAAAGGCCCTTCTATAGTCGCAGAAAAATAAAAAAAGATGATAAGTTGACGGCATAATTGTATCCTACCAAAGTAAAGTCCTTTAAGATGAGTAGTATGGATTGATGATGATTACTATACTACAACATACATCAATTTATTAGCAAAAGAAAACCCTTAAAATAAACCCATACTTAAATTATACAATGGATCCCTATTCCTCCCTTTTCTCATTCTTAAAAACATTTAAAATTAAATTAATTTTTTACCTTAAAAAATTAAATTAAACTTTCACCTTAATTTTAAAGAAAACCTTTTCATAATATTTGATTGGTAGAATTAAATTTAAGTGTTAATAAAAAAAGTGAATTTTTCTTTATTCTTGAGAAATTCACCTTATGTTGTGACATGAAAAGTTGACAAGGAAAAAGTATAGTGAATTTTGTCATAAATTCTTTTAAGAATGAGTGGCATGGAGAAATTATCCGACTGCTATGCCCTTACCATTACAGCCAAGTTCGGTATTACTTAAC
>JAQGCN010000636.1:0-17148 GCA_034699725.1 Friesea truncata | reverse complement strand
GGTAGATTTTTTAGAGGTAGATTAGGTAGAGGTAATTAGAGTAGAGGTAGATTTTTTAGAGGTCTTTAGGTGCTTCGCCGAGTATCACATTCATTCTTCGATATTCGGATGTGAGTAAAATAACACATTGCTTAGTGAATCCGTGCAGCACTCCTATACTTCCTTTGATCCAGAATTATCTTAATAAAATTATTGTCTTACAGTCAAGATAAGATGTATCACTTGTTTCATCATAGTTTTCATCCAAATGCATTTTGAATGAATGCAGTTCGTGTACTCCGATTCCAACAAAGCATAATTCCACAATTATCCAAAGCTGTAAGAGAATAGCATAAATCAAAATAATTATTTTATCTCAGATATTTAATTGTTCAGAGAACGACTCACGGCGTTTAATACAACGATGATTAATCCATAAGTTTTATATAGGCATGGCATGTTTCCCAATCAAGCACAATTAACTTTTCTTACGAATATTCAATCCAAAACTGTTCAACGAAAGCCTTAAAAAGATTAAAAATCAAAATCTTGGCATTTAATAACAAAGAATCGATCATAGGAACACAAAAGCTGGCATGGTAACCATTTAAATTAATTTTAGTGTCTAATCAACTTTCATTTTCTAAAAAGCAGGGTAACTAAACTTGTTTATGTTGATCCGCTTAATTAGGTAATCCGCTTATTAAGCGGATCAACATAAACAAGTTTAGTTACCCTGCCCTGCTAAAAAGTACATCAAAACTCAAAAGATAAATCCTAAAAATTGTGATTTTTATAAAATTACTTGTGAAGCTTATGCTTGATTTTAATATTTGCAAAATCATTCTATTTTATTCCGTATTAAGCCTTTTTATTCCGTATGAATAATATCATTTTTTCAAAACAGCGACCAGTGTTAGTCAACCGGTGTTAACGCCTCATTGTTTGCTAGTATTATACTAAAAGTAAATTATTTTTTATACAATGAATTATCATAATTGTGATATTAATTTAAACTAACAGAGATTGTAATGAAAAATATCAATGTAATCCTTATGCTTGAAAAGAGCAGAGTATACAACATCAGAATACATTAAAAAATATTTTTATTCAATTTGCCTGCTCCTTGACTTTGCTATCGTTAATAGTTAGTAAATCTTGTTTGTCAGCGTTATTTTGAAATTCAGGTATCACACTCAAAGTTGAAGCTCCAGCAGGATGTTCTTTACGTTCACGTCTTTCTCCAATAAATAAGAGCAAAATAGGCAAATTAATAACTAGAACAACGACGTTGTATACAATTTTAAAGGTCCAAAAGCAGAGTAACGTTATTCTGTACTTCGCTGGATAGCAACGACGAGGATTGTACTGCGCAGATTGTACGGGACGGCAATCTGCAGTATCATATCCAAACGTTTGATACCCAGCAAAATCAAATACGACAATGCAAGGGATGCTAATAATTGTAATGATGATGGTGGTTATTACGTAAAACTTCAATCCACCACAGAAAACTTTCTAAAGCAATAAGGATACACCAAGTCAAGCCATAGTTCATTGTTACACTCTTTTGTTTAAACTTACGTCCCGGGTATGAAAATACAAAGATAAGTTCGCAAGAATATCAAAGATAATACAAATTATGCCGCAAATAAGAATGAAACGACCAATGTAAAATGGCATGTCTGTAACAAAAAATAACAAGAAAATGTTAGGATTGAATATTTTAATGAAATTCTTTTCTTACATGAAAGATGCACCGAGTCGCCTGGTGGAATGTATTTGTCCAAATGTTTTTTGTATACATGCAGTTCGTGTATTCCGATTCCAAAAAAGCATAATTCCATAATTATCCAAAGCTGTAAGAGAATCGCATAGATCAAAAAAGTTATTTTACCTCAGATATTTAATAGCTCAGTTTAGGACTCACGGCGTTTAATACGACCATGATCAACCCATAAGTTTTGTATAAGCTTGGCATGTTTTCCAATCAATCAAAACAAATTAAATTACTTTTTTTGAAATATTTACTTTAATTGTTCAACAATAAAATCTTTTTTCTTGAGTATTAAAAAATTAATGTCAAAATCTTGACGTGTAATAACAAAGAAGCGATCATATGAACACAAAGTTTGCATGGTAATTATTTAAATTATTTTTAGTGTCATCAAAAGCTCAGAATATAAATCCAGAAAATTGTGATTTATTTGTGAAGCTTACGCTTCATTTTAATATTTGTAAAATCATACTACAGCCTTTTAATTCCGTATGAATAACATCATTTCTCAAAACAGCGACCAGTCAGTCAACTGGTGGTTAACACCTAAAGTTGTTTGCTTGCATTACTAAAAGTGGATTTATTTTTTATACAAGGAATTATCGTAATGACAATATACTGATGAGATTAATTCAAACTAATAGAGATTATAATGAAAAATCTATGTATCCATATGCTTGAAACGAGCAGAGCACAACATAAATAAACCAAAATAAAATAAGCAAAATAGCTGATATCCATTTCCAAATTTTAGGTCCTCCTAATTCAGCTTGTCCAAATATTTTAAATCTTCTACGAATAAACAGAAGTAATATAGTTAAAAAAGCTACTGTTGAATAAACAAGAACTGAAAAATCCAGTGAATCTGATTGCACCATAAACGAATTTCCCTGAAATACACAAAATATAAGTATGAATATAATAGCCCTTAGTGAGTCCTAGATTCTCTACCTGTGTTTTATGGTATACACTTGCTAGTAACCAAGGAAGCCCAAGTCCAAGAAAAACATTAACTGAGTTACTACCAGTAACATTTCCAATAGCGTTGTCTGCATGTTTCTCCTGAATAGCTGCTACTTTACTTGCAAAGAGGTCCGGAAGGGATGTTCCAAGAGAAACAAATGTTATAGCTGGAATACAAAAATTAGAATGAAATATGTAAGAAGATATTGCAAATTTTTCTAACTCACCAGTAACGCTATCCTTGAGTCCAACCATACATCCAAACAAGCTTGCCAAATCTCCAACTAAAGCTGTGATAATTCCAATAGCTACGAGACTAAAAGTGAAACAGAGCCAACCTCCCCACCAAGCACTAGGTGGAATAAGAGCAAAGAGTATCTTCCAACCAAATGTTAAAAAGTGCATCAAGTAATCAAAGTTCGAAGCTGGTTCTGCTACTGTCAATGCATCCTTAATTTGACGTGAATACGATACAGTTTGTATCTCCATCTCCTTCATATTCTGTTCTGTGAGTTGTGTAAGTCGATGCAGGACAGAAGCAAACGATTCATCCGAAGTTATTGTCACTGATGTTTTAGATATTCGTCCTAATGTTGCTCCTCCTTCCGGATCATACAACTCTACTTCGAATACAGCATCACGACTACTTTCCTCCACACCAGAACTCAAATCGAATACTGGAATAGATATAACTTGGGATTTTTCACGATCCTTGAAAGTCACCACTCCTTTTCCTCCTTTATAATCCAGTCCATTTCGTGCAGTTCCATCAATTGTTCTGTAACAGGCAGATACAATCCCATCTGCGCCATCAATACGTTCGACTTCGAGATGAGCAATAACGCATGATTCTTTTACTAAGTATCCTCGCTTCATAAAACTCAGCACTCCAGGTTCTAAGTCGTCACAAAGAATTTTATTACAAAACATAAAATTAATGAAATAAAATTCGTATTACCATCGTCATCTAGTATTACAATTTCCATAATAGAAAGACGACCTAATATTCCGTAGGATATATTTTCATCATCAAGAATGCTAATACGAAGAAAGAATTCCTCATCAGGTTCCCATTGGTTGTCATCCACAATGTATACTTCAACTTCATTTGACTTCATGTACGGACCAAATGTCAATACTTGATTGATAGGAATGTAGTCCGATCTTTCAAAAGAAATTTGTTAATTAAGAAAAACAATGCTTGCTGATTACTTTACCCATGCTTGGCAGTTCCATCAAATGATTCAACGCGAACACGCACTGCACCCTCCAAATCTCCTTCGCGTAATATTTTTACAACGACTTTTCCTATATTTTCAGGTACTGATATTGAAGCAAGTTCAAATTGAATAATAGCTTTGTTATGATGGTATTCTTCTCCAAACTTTCCTAAATCTGGTACATCGGGAGATGCATTTATTGTATCGTATACCTTAAACAAATATAAATTCAAAATGGTATTGTGCCTATTGCAAAATTTAATCTCTCAGTTAATTTATTACCATTTTTAATTTCTTGTTGAGTACTGGTTGTATTTTCTTTCCTCCAGATAATCCTCGAACGGCTCCGATTCTATACCACATTCGTGAATGCTTCTGATTCTCAATTAGTCTATCCATTAATTTAAAGTTTTATACTTAACAATATAATATTTGTAATAAGAAGTTTTACTTAGTAGCAGCTAATACAGCAGCATCAGAATCACTCAACCCTTCAAACTTCCTAAGCCCTTTGTAAAATTCTACGAGACCTTCCTTTGATATTTTTCCATCAGCACGAAATAACTTCGTGTCACCCCTGCTGTCCAATCCAATTTCACCTTGGTCAATTTTATGTCTCCCACCGCATTCCCATCCACGATCTGCCCACCAAGCGATTAAAACCATGATTGGAAAGAATGAAAGGGTAATTATTGATTCCCATATTTCAATTTCTTTTGGAGAAGAATAATCCAGTACAAATATTAACCATAGGTAGGCGCATAGGCAAAATGTTGATGTTACCGTAAACACCTAAACTTGAAAAAAGATATTATTCGTAAAGACGATGAAAAATGGTTCCTAATGGACTTTACCTTACTCATTTGAATACTACGTACTTCACCATTTGGTATTGAAACGATACAGACTGCTGTTATAGCAAGCAGGTTAAAAGCGGCTGACCCAACAATGGTTCCAGGTCCAAGCTCCCCGGCATTAAATCCATTTTTAATTATTTCCATAACGCTTAACAATATTTCAGGGGCAGATGAACCTAATGCCATTAATGTTAAATTGGCAACTGTGTCATTCCAAATTCTAATTTCAATAGCCGTCCGAGGAGAAGATAAATATATCTAAAGTTTATTAAACACATGAAAATGTATTACAATTTACAGATTTAAAGCTTCATATTTCACTAAAATTTGTGTTTTGTTTTTAAATTCGAATAATTTAGTTGTATTAAAATGATATATTTATCGTTTACCGTTCTAGTTTGACTTGTGATTTTTTCAATCGAACTCATAAATACACCAGCTACAATTGTAACACCCATTGAACAATACAAAAGGCCAGCACAATATAAGCATGCTCGTAAAGTTGGATTCCATTCAGATTCTTCACACGGTATAAAAGGTAATAGAAGTCCTTTCTTTTGTGCACAATTTCCATCCATAGTAATTACTTCAATGCTTTCCAAAATTGTGTTGTTCATAGTATAATTTTTTTAAATCAGAACTTTTTTAAATATAAACAGAATTTATTGTAACTAAAAAATAGTCGTGATCCCAGCGCTTTCTACTAATGCATTTGAAATAGCTTTAGACTTGATTAAATATGCGTGGATGAATAATTCTCTCCTAATGATTTGATGATTTAAATTATGGTTAATAAAGGCTTAATTTAGTTTCTGAAGATGGGATTATTTGTACCATTTAAAATATTTCTCTTACGCATAACCTTGTTGCCTATTAAAATTGAAATGTGTTATGTAAAAGGCCTACATTCAATTTCTAAAATAATTTTTTGTGTTGTTTAGAATTTATTACAAATTTAATCATTTGAAAAAATGATTTTGATTTTTTTATTACATATTTTATTATTTTAATTTAAGCACCATAAAGGCAACATATTCTTCATCTTTTCGTCCATTTAAAAGTGGGATTCCATCCTCATTTTTAAAATCATTGTAATAGGCTCTTGCGAGCTCTTTGAATCCAAATTTATTGCAAATTTTTCTTGTATAAGGCGATGTGAGATTACTTTTAACATATTTGTGTTTTGGATTTAGTCTTAACGCATCCAATCCAACTTCATACATTTTTGTTGCTATACCTAGACCTAGTAAGACCAACAATGACATTTATTTGAACTAAACTATAACAACGTCACAAGCATACCTCTGCATTTTGGATCCACACAAGCAGTATAAAAATTGACAAAGGAATCTATTCCATATCTTTCATAAATTCTTGAATTATGGTTCACTGTTCCCATTATCTTATTCATAATCTTCATTTGGTTTGTTCTAAATCCAAAGTCTTTGAATGTTTGCTCCAGCTCTCGATTTTGTACGTATGTTATTCTGAGTCCAGCAATCTATGCAAAACATGAATTAATTAATTACTTTTCAAGCATATAAGCACAAACTATATATAAATACACCTCATTGGTATCCTTATTAATTACAGCAAAACTCATATTTTGCGGTAATACCGTTAAATAAATCTTGTCAAATTCTTCTACGTATTCATCAGACTTTTCTAATCCTTGAGTTAATGGTGTACTGTAGAAGAAGTTATGATGTAGGAAATTAAGTACTGCAGGATATTGTACGCTGTTGGTTATCCATTGAAATTCAAAATTTTCCCATTCTTTCAACACTTGATTATCTGCTATTGGAGACATTTTTACCGTTTCTTTTGATAGCGTTGGTAAGATTTGTCTGTATTTTTATTTCTGTGTAAGCGAATGCTTTAAAATGCTATTATAACTATGCTATTAAAATTAATTCTATAAACATTCAAAACTTCTCAAAACTGAAGCTTTAATCAAAATCTTCAAGAGTTAGTTCAATTATAAAATATAATTATGTTGTACATGACGTGTGAAAAACCGGTTTCCAGAATTTTTAATTTTTTTAAGTTGTGTAACGATGTGCCAAATGATTATATAACATTGCCCTACGTCTTAACGCTTGTAAAATAATAGCTTAGAAATAATCTAAATGTTTTACTACTCAAAATTATATTTTCTGTCAGGATGTATTTTTTCAATATGAAAAATAAGGAAGAGGAATGATGAAATTATTAGGAATAAGGAAACAATGATTTCAGTAGGATTTTACTAACATCTCTAATAACAATGAAACTGTATATTTCAGCATTTATATTTGTTTATATAGTGAAATTGAGTCGAATTCAATGTGGACCACCACCATTTTGTACTAATTGGAACACTAATATAACTTCCGTTTGTAGAACTATTGCATTTTTTCATGATTTACTGGTAAGGAAGTATAAGATTCTATAGTTATATTCTAAAGCTTAATAAAATAATTCATTTGAAGGCTCCTATAGTAAGACGTCGTGAACGAACACTTCGACACTGTGACTTTCTAAGATATACACCACACTGTTGCGAGCAATTTTGCATACCAGCAAAAGGAAGTGGAACTTGTGAAAAAGAAACTGGAGTATGTAGATGTAGTGGGGTTAGTTTTTGCATGAACAGATCAGAATTGAGTATTTGAAGTTAAATATTAAATAATGAATTTTAGGCTGGAAAACCAGAGATGTGTAATACACATTTCCGGCCAAAGAAGGAATTAAATAAGCTAGATACCATATTTGAAAACTGTAGCAAGAAATGTTTAGAAGGCCCAAAATCTGATTGCCAAACACCAGCTTATATCGTTGATGGTTACAACTGTATTTGCTATTGCGACAAAACTAATTTAATTTAAATAAATCATAACACATGAATTTCAATGATTTATTTCCTGTTCAAATAATCTTACAAGATTTATTATATCGTAAGTACGACCATATTCTCTATCAACATCTTGTGATTTTACGCTCTCTTGTTACTGCTAGAAAATAAATAGTAGCTAACGAAGTAAGACAAACTGCAGTACTTATAAAATTTGTATAAACAAGAACAAATGGATTGTTTTCAATCATCTGACCAACAACAAAAGCATACATAGACGAAAGAACACCACCGGCAACCATCATTGACCCAGCAACGACGTTGCTAACATGCAAGTGTTTTTCGATGAAACCAAAATAGCATGGCCATACAGTTGAAAATCCCAGACCTAAGAATACAGCACCAACTGAAAGAAAGCTAAACGAAGTATCAGAAAACAACCACAAAATTGAGTTTCCAACACCAACTAAAGCAAAATTTAGCAAAATCATGTGTTCTGGACGTAGTTTTAACACAAGAAAAATTCCAATAGCTCGACCTACTGTAAATGCAGCAGTTAATTCCCCAAGCACCATAGCACCAGTTCGACTGTCGAGTCTTAGGCTGATAAAATGAGAAAACGCTGGCAAAAATTCAATCGATCGCATTTCCATTCCCATATAAGCTCCTAAGAATACAGCAGAGAGAGCTATAAGGGTAATTTTCATTTTTAGACTAATAATATTATCTTCATGTTTTGATGCAGCATTCTCAACTGGCGATGATTGCTTTAAAGCAGTTTTCGTTTGACGAATCGAATATGAAGATAAAACTAATAGAGCCAATCCGCCCAACACGGTCAAGCCTCCTCCAATAGCAAACGGAATGTACAAGTTGAATTCGTCCAGTAACAGTGGTTCAATGTGTGATTCGCTTAAATTAGAAACAGTTAAACTATGCAACTGATTGTTGTCCTCTTCTGGTTTAATCGAAAGAAACGGGCGAATAATTAATGGAGATGCAAGTGTTCCAAGAGCATAACAAAAATTTTGAATCTGAATATAAATTCCTGCATTTCCTTCCCATAGTTCAATAGTCCAAACTATTTGAGCTGCATCGTAGCCACCGCAAAGTATGCACATAATCCCAGTGATACAGAAGAACGTTATTATATTTGGTGAAAGTGGTAAAACTCCAAGTGCTAATCCCATAAAGATAACCTCAAGTGGAGCTAACACATCACGACTTATGAGTTTGTACAAGAATCCACCTGAAATTAATAATATACACCGCAAAACTCTGATTACAGATCTAGTAAATACGGTATGAACGGAATTAATATTGTAATATTAGTATTGCTGTCTTACATGCTGGTCCACAGAGAAATGAAATAGTAAGGATGGTAAATACTTGAGAAATAGTTGCTATATCAGTCTGAAATTTTGAAGCAAGTTCTAATATTGATGGAGACAGAAAATTTACTACAAATCCCTGAAATAAGTATTAGATATAAATTTAAACAGTAAAATCTTACAGCAAATTACAATTTAAAGATAATTTTGAAAATATTACCATCGTAAATGAACAAAAGAATGTAGCATAGGAAATTAAATACTTTAAAGTATTAGACATTTTTCTTTGAAATTTCTGCACAGGTATACAGCAAATAAAACGTTAAAAGTAAAAACTATTTTTAAGAGAATTAATAAATTTTTCTTATTTCATAAATTTTATTCTTAATCTCCTAAAATTATGCAAACATGGTAATCAATTCCATTCAAGATATCTATTTAACAAATCTTATTAATTTTCAAGCACGTAAATTTTTGAATTAATATGTAACTTAAACATTTGAAAAATACAGGAACATGTTAAATAAACTGTCTCTGGGTTCTACTTTTTTCTGTATATCTTAAATAAATCCACGATCAAGAAATTTGATATGACCCATTGTAGTTAAATTTTCTTATGTTCATTCGCATGTGTTTTTAATTAGTGTTGTAAAAGTTCCTTTGCACTTTTTTCAATTTCACTGTTAAAAATGTAGTAAAGACAATTAATTTAATATTAGCTGCTGGTAAATGCCATTTAAGATAATTCTACTAACGATATATTGAACTAATACACATTTATAAAAGATAAGTTATACATATACGTTACAAGCGTAACTTTTACTTTGTTCTTTCTTAGTAGTTACCGTGTATTACGCTTCTTTTTACATATACAATAATTTTTTAATATTGCATCTTCGATGCATTCACTTTGGGATTTGTAGCTGTTTATCCTTCCAATCGCTCCTAAAATTAGTTGCGTTCCGTTCTTATATTGTCGAATATTGACCTCAAACTTGTCTCCTCCTGGATTTGCCTCAAACCCAATTCTAAATTCTTCATACATGTTTCCATTATGAAAATTATTTTTAATTCTTTCTCCAAACTGTCTTCCATAAAGATACTTAGAAAATTCGAGTCGATTGCACAAGTTGTTAGTTATCATATCTTTGATATTTCTTGTATTAATTTGGTTAACTGCAAATTTAGCTAAATTGTTCGCATTTGAATTCCCATAAATATTGGGATTCACGCCACACATGCAAAACTACAAAAGTAACAACACAAAATAAAAAATAGTATCGTATAGTAGTAGAATTAAAATAATTTACCGTTTTAGGGATTGATGAACTTTCGCAGGTACGATTAATTGGGATTGTTTCAAACATGGAATACCGTTTCCGAAACAATGGATCGTGGATCCCTTTCAAATATTTTTTGCGTCGTATTTTGGTTAAACATATTAAAAGATACATTGGAAGAAGTTAGAAGTAATATATCTTTCAATGTTTCATGAAGGTCGAATGGACTTGTTAATCGATTTGAATTCTCTTTAAGTTGAAAATACCAATTAGGAAAGCGTGCTTTCAAATTGGTAGGCATTCGGATATAGAAGAAAGGCAAATTAGATTCGTAGTATCCCATAAATGTTTCCCTAAATCTTCCAAATCTGTAACCATGATCAGAAAAAAATATGATGACAGCATTTTTTCCTTCTTGTTCAACAGCATGCTGAATCAAACTACGAAATGAGTCGTCCTCGGTCTAAACTCGAATTATAATTGATTAATTATTTGAAATTTCTACATTTGCTAAATTAAATGTAACACTAATTCACACTTTTACCTGAAGTCCATTAAGGTCGTCATGACCAACTGAAGTGAACCATGAAAGGAGAAAGTATGGGTATATATTATTTGTCATCCTCAGAAAGTTTTTGATATATTTAATCATATACTCTGTTGGATTTAATCCATTAAGACATCGTGCACTTCCATGATGCAAAAATGCAGCAGCCATAGCTGGTCGAAGGTAATAGTCCGTTGGCTGCTCCACGAATCCTGTTTTATGATAGTTAAAAATTGCTAAATCGGGATCATCTTCAAGAAATGCGGTAAGATATCCATTAGCACTAAAAATTTTTCCAAATAAACGGACAGTCGTCAATCTTATCATATTGATGCTTCCAACAAGAACTGTAATATTGCCCACCCATTGATGCCATTGTATTTGGAAACGTGTTCTCCCCAACTTTTGTATAACCTCTCATTTCTACGAAATCATTCTCTTCAATATATGATCTGGTTTTTGAAAGTTCACGGTACATATGTAGCCGAGATGTTGAGTCAATACCAATCATTAGAATACTTGGTGGAATATTTGATTTTTGTTCATTGTCCCATCTCTTTGATTTTGCTGAAGCTGATTTAGAAATATTTGTTGGGTGTAATGGAATTCCTTCAAATTCAACTTCTAGCTTTCCCTTATTGGATCTACACTCAATTCTAATAAACGGTGTGCTCACTTCAACACCTTCAATCTTACTGTTTATTGGAATACATTCTTTTGATGCGCTGCAAAACATTACGAATTTTACTAGTTTGATATATTTTAATATGATATTTAATTCATTCATACCACAATTACATACAATGACTACATGCTTACTTGAATGACCAATCCGCCAGTTTAGTGTAATTTGACAAAGATTGAGTAGCTCTAACTACCTCTTTATAGCAACATGCTTGATTGTTGTCCTTTCTTGAGAAATTCAAGAATAGCCTCTGTTGATTCAAAAACATTCTCGCATTACTGCTTTGCTTTATTCGATTATATTCTTGCATAATATTACGTTAATTACTTCATTTTTAAGTAAAACGAACGACCTATGGCATTGTGTTTTGCTAGTGTTTTTTAAAAATTGCAGTACGTCAGAGTTGTATGGGTCTAAATCTATTATAATACATCCTGGCGTATCAATTAAGTACACGATTGGTCTGAAATAATAATAGGGAAATCTTGCCAACTTTTATTAAGAAATCTTACTTCGAATCTGAAAAATTTGGTTTGGTGTGGCAAAATTTAATATATAAGTTCAAACATAAAGTAAAATTTAAAGATTGAATATAAGAATACTTACGAAACAAATTTATTGCGAGGTTGTTGGAGTGCGGTTCTTACCTCTTCATATAAATAAAGCACACATATTATACAAAATCCAGATATTAGTAATAGTTTATATAGTCCAGAACGGATGTTTTTATTTCTTACAGAGTTTATGTACATGGTGCACTACTTGACATCAAACTTCTACTACTGAATTAACAACTAAATAACCCAAAAATCTCATTTACTATTTAATTATCTTATCAGGTTTCTGATAGTGAAATCCAGAGTGTTTGATTTGTTTATTTAATAGATCTTTTAAAAATCAATTCTCTCTTTAAATCTAATTCAAATTTCTGAATTGATATGTAATATAACTTACTAAAATATTTCAATTTTTTTATACAAACTTGTGAAATAAACTGTTAATCATTTTTCTCTGTATCTTACTATCACATCAATGATCAAGAAATATTACGTTTCATATGCCCCATTGCAATAACATTGTATTATATTCATATATTTAATTACAAGATTCGGTCAAGATAATTGTTGTCAGTAGTTAAAGATAAGTGTCTTGCATGTGTTGGTTTCAAAAGTAAATTATTGTTTTGAAATAAAAGAATGAATTGGTTCAGTCGAGTTTTTCATTATCTATCATTAACAACCAGCAAAAAAATTCAACTTAGTGACAAAAATTCGCAATGGCTTTAATCAAAATTAGTCAAATATTTTCTATACTTATATTTTTTCCAGAGCCTGTCTTTGTGGTTAACAAGATCCAGCACTTCGAGAATATCGTAAACGAATACGAAACATGTTTAAATATAGTACATTCATACGAACATTCCGATACGATTTTTACAGCAATATCAGTTCCTGTTGTAATAATAATTCAGGGAAGAAATTCAATATCTTGGAGATTTTTTGAAATACATTTTAATAGCAATGAATTTGAAAATAGATTTATGAAAAAAAGGATCGTAAATTGTATTCAAAATTTCTTCCTTTTCTATAAATTATTAGCTAGAGATAAGCAAAATGAATATCTAATTCAATCATATGGCATTGGATTTATAAATTCCGAAATAGTGACAACACATATTTTGAGCAAGAATCAATTAATAACACTGAATGAATTCTATAACTACCCTTTCTCTCATTTGTTCCAGAGAACAAAAACAATTATAATATTCTACTTATTGGAGATGGTACAAAACAATAAATTTTGTACCTTCTACATTGTATCATACAAAGTAGTCTTATGGTACAAAATCAAAGGTTTCGAAGTACAAGACAAGTTAGCACCAGTCAGCGGAAGCTGGAGGAGTTTTATTGAACAATGGGTACGAACAAATTTAAAGCAAGATCGGTTCAACGCATTAGATCACAACGCTTCCAAATTGATACATGCTAATGAAGTTACATCGAAAATAATTGGAAGAAAACTAAAGAACCATTTTGCCGAAAATTCGTTTGATTATGTTTACTCTATACTATGTTTCGAGCAAACACGAATCCTTGTGCCATGCTGTGAGGATGACGATCGAGAAATGTTCGCTAATTTCGGAAAAACGCTACATGATGAATATCTTCAATACGACTTCCAATTTAAGGAAGTCGTTGAATCACATCACGTTATTCCTACAGGAAGTGAATATTTCAATTTTATAACCTGCGACGGAGTCCGATCGAAAATGTCGTTTGCATTTTACACATACTCTTTCGACAATGCAACATGGACTGTAATTGTTACATTAATATTTATTCTTATACCAATCTCAATCCAATTGTTAAATTATGAAAATGCTTGGAATATAATCAGTATTATGAAACATTATATCGAACTGGTTCTATTTAACGTGTCTGCTGTACTCAAAGTAAGTCCAACAATTTCCAGCTCTATAAAACTAAGGAAATACACTGAAATCATTTTGTGCGGTTGGTTAGTTGCTGTTGTAACACTTGTCAACGTATACAAAGGGGGCTTTGTGTCAGAATTAACAAAACCAATTCCTACTACAGCCAAATGGACATCAGTTGCTGAAACAATGGAATTCATATTTGTATTCTCAAAAGACTTTCTTACGAACATTGAATTTGTTGATTTAAATTGGGAATTTGGCTACGCTTATAAAAAATTCGACGGACTATATCAACGTACATGTTTTAAAGACGACAAGGAAATTGTTCAAGGAGTTTGTAGTGCTTATACAAAACAATATTTTGATTATACAGAAGAATTTGAAAAAGCTGATGAGGCAACTTTAAATTCGTTCCCATCACTGCCTAACTACAAAGATAAGTGTGATCAAAATATTTTAAAAATTGTATCACATTTAAAAGAAGTTAATATTCAAAACATAGCAGAAGATATGAGAAGTACTGTGTATCAACAGCTCTTTAATAACCCATACTTTAACATTCTTCTGGAATCATTTTGTTTTCATTCATTTGCTGGGATTTTTATGAAAGTTAATAATACAAGGCACAGCGCAAAATACCACCTACCTTTTAAAAAAGCCCTTTTGCTTCGAGCTCCCTTTACTAAGACCAGAATCGAGCATGAACCCGTAAACTTTGACCATGTTATTGAATTTTTATCAGGTTGCAATAGGATTGGTTACATTGACAAAGATAAGCAATTGGATGCAATTATTACTTATGCAAAAACCAAACGCAGAAACAGTAAAGAGTCACTACTCAAGAAAGGAATGAATAAATTGGCGCTTGAATGGAAGACAGTCTACATACTTGAAATGAATTCTAAAATTCCAAAAGAGCTTTATAAAGGAATGGGTTGGTTAATGGCGATTGGAATTTTTCAAATTTGTGAAAAGTGGTTTAAAATGTACTATCCAACATATGAGGATATATTGCTAATAAATGCAACAAAACGAAGCTACTTAACTAGTATTCCGTTGGCATTGGATATGAACTCCAATATTTACACTGGATTTGTTATTTATTTTTACTGTGTTGGAATTAGTGTAGCAGTTATGTTATGTGAATTTCATAAAATTATAATGAATAAATTGAGAGAAAAATTTAAACCTCTCTTTGAAATATATAGTTGAAAATTACAGTTATGCATTTTAAGAAGAGAAAAAATAAAGCTATAAGCAATTAAGATGAATGTATTTAATCGAATTTATATATTTTATTTATTGCAAAACCAAGGATGATTATGAAAAATATTCGCATGAAATGATAATAAAACTAAACGCAAGTCCAATAAAATATATTAGGAAAGGTGTGGAGATATTTGATTTTGTTCAAATTTAGCTAACTTTCTCCAGAATTTTTCTGCATCATTTGGAAATTTGAACTTATAAAATCTTTCTAAAGCTTTGAAATACCTGATAAAAGTAACTTGTTAAAACGTTTAGCAGCTGTCTTCATCGTATTTTGAGATGTGAGAGATTGCAACATAAAAATATACCCATCCCATTCTTTGAAAAGCTCATGATTTCCTTTAACAAATTTTACATGTTCAAATCCTACTCCACGCCAAGTATAGCTGTTAAGTAAGTTTAGTACAGAATTTAAAAGTTGATTCTGTTCTATATAAGCAATTTCATCATGGTAGTAAAAATTTCGTCAATTGAGCTAGGGAATCTTCGTATTGCCAGAGTCTTGTGTGGATTGGATAGGAAGAGAGTACTATAGATTTGCTTAGGGATAACCACGTTCTGTCCCTTACGTTAGTATTTTTGGTGCGTATAGGAGCCAAAATTGATTTATGTAAATATCGGCTTGAACAATCGAAATACTTTGATCGCAGATTAGAAGAGGGCCTTGTATTGGTCCGAAGTATTCAAGCGGAATAGAATAATTTTTAGCATGGTTATACATTATAGCTAAGGATTCCATTTGATTAGCACTGGGGTATACAACTTTTGTTAATATCAAATCCAGGAGTCCCAACTTTTTAGTAGTAGATACTGATACTACTGAGTTACAAGATACGATCCCACTCTCTGTACTGTATTCGCTATTCCCTACAGCACATATTTCTTGAATGTAGTCTTGTTGATGCAAATTGCAAATGCAAGCGATTACTCCGATTAAATTTGTCAAATTTATACCCTCTTGATTAGGAATCCGGTTAAGGTATGTAAGACTCTCGACGCCCAAATAAAATACAAAACCATCCATCTGGCTAACACTTTTCCACTTGCTTGAAACGGATAGAGGTGAAACTATTTCAGATACAAATACTCCTTTGTATGCGTTGACTATTATTTATAGCAACAATGCCCATAAAAGCAATAGAGGGTTTGAAACTGTAAAAAGTCCATTGTTCGTAAGTTGTTGGTTCCATTTCAATTTAACGTACTGAAATTACTATTCCGTTAGTTGAAATGTAAAGTTTCTATGAATCTATACATACACTCAGCAAAACTCTGTGTGTATCGCAGGTAAAAACGGATAAATATCTTGTATTCTAAGGCTCCAACAACTGGTAGAAATATAAAAGACACAACGAGAAATACAATCCATGATGTTACATCGTAAGGGTGACTATAAAAGGAGAAACTCAACTTTTGACTTACACTGTTACAAGTTATGAAATTGTGATAAGATTCCCCAGTTTACACGAAACTGTATACCATCTCATAGTTTTTTTCATCGGACATGATGTGACTTATTCCTTTGAACCAGTGAACATGGAACATTGACCATCCATAAGTGTCTATATAGTCCTCAATGGTCAAAGATCCGCTTACGTTCACGCGGATATCCAATGACTCCAAAAGAAGAAGTTCAACAACACCAGTTTTTAATTGATAAGCACGTGTAACACTTTTTTCATTTTCAATCTTAAAAAATGTAAGTGAAGACAAAAATGTTTAATTGTATTTGGTATGAGTATGACTGTGATGAGGATGCTGAGAAATAACAGTAGACGGAACACAGAATAATTGTTGAATTTTAGAGTTGATTTATTCAATTAAGTTTACGAAGAATTTTACACGAAAGTAATGGACTGTATACGTTAACGTTAAAGGGATAGGGCAAAATAATAGCTGACTTGCGCTTTGTTTCGTATTTACGTCAAACGGTAGCCCGGTGGCGGAACCGTATATACGAGATCTGTTGA
>JAQGCN010000635.1:0-17188 GCA_034699725.1 Friesea truncata | reverse complement strand
GTAAATAACTTTCTTGTTCGTCATCGTCGTATCGTTAATTTAAATATTAAACGCACGCAGTAACCTAAAACTAAAACCAAACGAAGCAGGTTGTTATTTGTTTGTTTTGCATTGCCTTTTTAGTAAAAGCTTCTTTATTGTCTTTATTTGCTGATTTTTGGATTGGATAGTAAAGCAAAGCTGGTTCAGTTTCAGTGATTTTAAAGAATTTATTTATATTTTTTGCAGGTATTTCTTTGCTGAGCTTCTTATTAATTGTGATTGTTGACAAGAAATTTTATACGTCAAACTCCAAGGATTGTAGACCTGAAATCTCTTTTGAGTCAGTTGTTTAAGTCAAATGTCAGGCTACTTAAGAAGTATATCGATGATGAAAATGGACGGTTCTGGAGATGGACCATCGCCACGAAACGCCTTAAAAGTATCTGACCCTTCTTCGTCTTCTTCCCCTTTACAGATATTTGTCCAGGCAAAGAAGTCTATCAATGATATATTTAGTGAAATTGAAGATTACATCAACGAAACATGCACCTTTGTCCAAGGTAATTAAAAATTGAAATATTGAATTCAATTTCAAACTTATTTTTATTTAATTTTTTTAGTGATTCCCTTGGATTATCCAATTTTGAAGCCTGATCAAGTGGAGGAAGTGAACAACCACGCTGGGAAGGTCAAAGGAATCCGAGAGGTCCTGGCTCGTGATCATATGAAAGTTGTATTCTTTGGACGGACAAGTAATGGGAAATCAACTGTTATCAATGCTATGTTACGTGATAAAATTCTACCAAGTGGCATTGGACATACGACAAGCTGTTTTCTCCAAGTTGGTGGTAAGTGATTTTATTAAATAAAAAACTAAATGAGAATGAATTTATAAAGCAACGTTCTAATTTAGGTACTGAAAACCCAAACGAAGATCCATATTTAACTACGCCTCATGTCGAAGGGAAGCAGAATGTGAAATCTGTTGCTCAGTTAGCTCATGCACTCTGTAATGAGAAATTGACAGAATCGGAATTAGTTAATATTTATTGGCCACGTGAGAAATGTCCACTTCTTCGCGATGATGTAGTTTTTGTTGATTCTCCTGGAATTGACGTCTCACCAAACCTTGACGAATGGATTGACAAACACTGTTTGGATGCTGACGTATTTGTACTTGTAGCAAATGCTGAGTCAACTCTTATGATTGCCGTATGTCTTTTTATACAATTGAATCTATCCTTTATTCAACTAATTTTGGCTTTCAGGAGAAGAATTTCTTTCACAAAGTTTCAAAACGTCTCTCAAAACCTAACATTTTTATTTTAAACAATCGTTGGGACGCATCTGCATCTGAACCTGATTTGGTGGATCAAGTAAGTAAAAATAAAGCAAATCAAACACTCAAAAGTGCAATACTTACACTATTATAATAATGCTCTCATGCAGCCTAATGCAGCAGCTCAGGTGATTTTTGTAAAGTTCTTTGCTGCATTGATTAGTTAGTAAATAGCTTACTCGACTATTAGTACCATTTTTATTTGTAAGATGTGATCGTGATCTAATTATCATGAATAATTTAGGTACGTGCACAGCATCAAGAGCGTACGAGTGATTTCTTAGTGAAGGAACTAAAAGTAAACACAAAAGATCAAGTGAATGAGAGAATTTTTTTCGTGTCTGCAAAGGAAGCTCTCCAAGCACGACTACAAGAAGCAAAAGGATTACCAGCTCAGAGTAAGTGGTTTAAGTTCATTAATTCATTATTGGATTTCTTCTCCTAACCTAAAAATGTATTTTTATTCAGGTGGTGCAGTGGCTGAAGGTTTTTCATCCCGTTATTTTGAATTTCAGGATTTTGAACGTAAATTCGAGGAATGTATTTCAAAGTCTGCAGTAAAGACAAAGTTTGAACAACATTCTCATCGTGGGAAACATATTGCAGCTGAAACACGTTCAGTATTAGAAAAAATTCAAGAGTCATCATCTACTCTTCGTGAAGAAAAAATTTTAGGAAGAAAAGAATTATGGGATAAAATCGATTTTACAGATAAACAACTTCAACTTCTTACACAAGAAATGAAAGAAAAAATTCGTCATATGGTTGAAGATGTCGAAGGGAAAATTAGCAAAGCCCTCAACGAAGAGATTCGTCGACTTGGAACACTCGTTGATGAATTCACAGCTCCATTTCACTCCGACCAACTCGTTCTTAACGTCTACAAAAAAGAGTTACACAATCACGTCGAAGCTGGACTTGGATCTAATTTAAAAGCCAGACTTAGCACAGCTCTCGCACTTAATATTGAAAATAGTCAAAAAGAAATGACAGGTTTGTACAATGTGTTGGAGTTGGAAGTAAAGTATGATTTTGTCAATTTTCTTTTGTTAAACAGAGCGTATGTCTAGTCTCTTACCCGCTGACAAGAAATTGATCCATCTCCTACCAAGGCGTGAGCCATTTGAGGTACTTTATCGACTCAACTGCGATAATCTCTGTGCAGATTTCAGAGAAGACATTTCATTTCGATTTTCTTTTGGAATTACTGCATTGATAAATCGGTGTATGTCTAAACAACAAACCAGATACACCAGCGGGGGTGGGTTTTTTTCTTCTTTTGTTGGTGAAGGAAATAGCCAATCCGTGAGTCTAACTTCTAAAAAAATAATCAATTTTTTACATGAATGCATTATATTTTATAGATTAATAGAGCAGTACCAGGGACACCAATGACTCCTCAGAATGATGTGGACCAAGTGGATTGGTCATTTATGTCCAGAGTTGCCATTGCTTCTGTTACAAGTCAAGGTACAATGGGTGTACTAATTTTAGGTGGAGTTGTAAGTTAACTTATAAAATTGGGTTATGGTAATTGTTTTGATTGATTTTTGTATTTATCTAATAGTTATTCAAGACAGTTGGTTGGAGAGTAATAGGAATTACAGGGGTTGTGTATGGTGCTTTGTATTTATATGAGAGACTCATGTGGACTAATAAAGCAAAAGAACGTGAATTTAAACGGTATATCCAATAACTATTTTCTGTCAATTAGAATCCAAAGTAATGTAATAATTTTGATTATATACAGTCAGTACGTCGAACATGCCACAAGGAAATTAAGGCTCATTGTAGATCTTACGAGTGCTAATTGTAGTCATCAAGTCCAACAGTAAGTCGTTACTTAATTTATAACACGTGGAAATTTTTCCAATCGTCTGTTCTAGGACTTCAATAGTTAAGTGGTCTCTTTTGAAGTTTATTGAAGTAGGGGGTAGGGGTAGTGTATGTCAAATTGAGGAACCACAAAAAGAGTCTAGGAAGTTTAACAATTAGCCACAAATTGAATTCTCAGAATTTTAACTACAGAGTCCTTTGATCCATCTTTTTCAAAAACTAACTTTTGTTTCTTCTTCTGTCGTCCTTGTGCCTGTCAGATTGTTTTGACGTTTTTCCTCTCACCTCCACCTCCGTCCGACCTATTTTGTGGTTTCTCAAATTGACATTTGACATTAAAAATTTTATTAATTAATTTATATAAAGTGATGAGATAAAAAAAAGTGTCATAAAAATGGATATGAATGACGCAGGTTAGCATTTTATCCTTGACATTTTTTTTCAATTGAGAATTTTGAAAAAATGTTGAGAATTTATAAGATGTGAAATGATATGTTATCGTAGTAAGGGATGATGATGATGATTACGTTGAAGTTGAATATTATTTGGGTTTAGGGAAATGAGATGAATTTTGTTAGAAAGAAAGGGAGTCAATTTAGAAGAGTTTCTCGGATGAAAGTTTGTAGAGAAAGTGTGAGAAAGAAGGGCGAAGTTTTTCCTTAATCAAAAAATCGAAACTGTCATTTTCTTTTTCTTTTTTATAGAGAATTGTCCTCAACTTTTGCTCGACTTTGCCATTTGGTTGATTCATCAACATCCGATATGGAATTGGACATGAAAAATTTGGAGACTGAAATACAAAAATTGGATGAAATTGGAGCTAATGCAAAAGTTTTAAAAAATAAAGCCAATTATCTTATGAATGAATTGGAATTATTTGATTCTGCATTTCTCAAGAAATAAAGAAAGGAAAATGAAGAAATGAAAAATAATACTAATTAACCAATCATCTTCATCAGAATAACTTTCCTTCTTTTGTGATCTGATTTCAGAATTTAAAATTGTGTAAAATTTAGTTTTCGAGTCTAGAAACAAAAAAAATCTTGAGCAACTATTTATTATAAATGGAACAAAAAACCAATTTCCAAATAGTGAACCATTTAAAAAATTTATCCATTAGTTTAAATTGTGTTAAAAAAACTTTATGAAATCATTGTTTATTAGAAATTGTATTTAAAGTGTAAAAAAATAAATATCCATTTGGGGAAAAAAAGGTATATGGTGTTTTTAGTTGAAAATTGCAAGTATACTATGATTGTGTTGGATATTTGATCTTTATGATGTGAGTTTTATGTTCTTAAATGATAATGATGATGATGTGGTGGTATAATAATAATAATTTTGATATCCAATGTAAAATGTAATCATCTTTAAACTCAAAATGATGATTATAAAACTCAATTTTGAGGGAAATGGTTAAAAAACTAAAGTGTAGTTTAGGAATAACTATTGGAGTAAATTAAAAGGCGTTACCAATGAATTTTATAGTTTTTATTAATGAACCAAAAGCGCAACGGTGATGTGTGTTTATTAATTGAAAAATATCACGTTCACGATTTCTAACTTACTTTTATTAATTGAACAACTTAAACTCCATTTAAACAAAAAGAAAATAATTTCTCACAGAATTATAATGTTACCAGATTTAGTTCTCCAGTAACTTCTCTAATGAAGTTTTTGATTTTCTTACCTTAACCTTTAAAGTTTTATAAATTTTAAATTGATTTTTGTTAATTTTTAATTTTTTGTATGTTATGACACAAGTGTTACCTTAAGTATTCTTAAATTAAGTCTAAAAGTCTTTATTTTGGATACCATATGTCAACCCTTTCATGACGTCAGAGATCCAAAGATCCCATCCAATTCCTCATCTTTTTACCTTCTTATAATTCGATCCTTCACATATTCATATTAACATTACCTTTATAATACATCTATAAAAATCAAGAAAAAATCATCCCCTTATTTTAGCTACTAAAAATATCCTTTGTAACTTTTATAAATGAAAGTGAAAGTGAAACGGTGAAAATTTAATCAATTTTATTTAAAAGATATTTTTAAATATCCTTCAAATGAATACATAATTAATAATTCTCTTTCGTTTAAAAGGGAATGAGAAAAGAATGTAAAGTACTTAAGAAGGAATTATTTTATGTTTATTTATACTGAACTTTGCAAAAAAAAATTTTAGCATAAATAAAAGTGAAATGAAAAAGGTTAAGTGGCTTATGATGTTTGTAGTCTAAAGTAAAAAGAGAGAAAGAAGATGATTTTAAATAGAATTTTGTATAAAATTAAACTTAAATAATTTCTTTTGATAATAGTAAACTCATTCTGACACAAATATACACTTAAAACTTTTTAACATGAAAAATTTCAAAGGAGAAAATTTTAATTAACTCTGCAAAAAAAAAGCTACCTGTTATACCCTGAAAAATTTATAATTAACATATCCTTCTTTACTCTAGGATTTCTGTGTGTTATAAAATAGTAATATTCAATTAGTATATCCATGTTAAAATTATTAATGGACCATGACAGTAGTAAACTCTTGCAATTCATATTCAACAGAAGCTGTTTGGCAAGAAAGGGGAATAAGAAGGTGTACGAGTGTAGGCATAATTAGGTTCTATTGTTGTCATCTCAAGAACAAACACAGTAGAATATAAATTCAATATCTATTACTTAAAACTAACTCAAACTAACTTATTAAAACAATGATGGTTTGTATTAGATGTTGACCCCATTTTCAAAATCTTGAAATTTTGGGTGTAGTCCAAAAGAAATAGAGACTCAATGAAGAAGAAGCTACACGGGAGGATTTTAAGTTAATTTTGTTCTATCGTATAAAAGGGATTTTACTTTTGCATATGGTTGATTCTGAGAACTTAAGAATATGTTCAATGAATAAGAAAGAGAAAAGTTAGGGCGAGGTTCTTTTCCGTTAGTTTTGGAACTTCCGTTTTTATTATTTTCTCCTGTTTGCCTGGAGATCCTGATTTGATGAGATGATGTTGAAGATTTTGAAGACGAAGGAAAGACAGTGTATGTTAGTATTCTTATTCCTTACGTAATTTTACGTGTGTGTATTTTGTGGTGGTGATGGTTGGTGGGTGTAGTAGACTAAAAATCCATCCAAAAAATAAGGAACCGTGTGTGTAGGCGAAGACCCAAAAAATAAGGAAGGAAGAAGTACTACCTAACAAACCAAACACAGGGATCATCATCATCAACATCAACTCACAGTTTTACGGATTAGTCTTCTACAGACGCTCAAAAAACTACCCCAATAAAATCAATTCCTTAATATAATTCCAGTAGTTTTCACTTTGGAAGTATTTCCATTAGAAATTATTTCCACCTGGAATTGGCTCAGCATTCTATTCCAATGAATTAATAGTGTTGTGTTGTTGTGGAAATTATTGTAAAAATGAGATATTCGTAAAGATTGTATTTGTGTAATTTGGAATTTAGTGGAATGGAGAAAGTTAAGAGATTCCACCAATCAGAAGAGAGGATTTTACTAAATAGATATTTATTCCTATTTTTATGTTTTATTTTAAGTGTTTCATTTACTTTATCCTTTAATTTGGATACACAAAGTATTATTGTACATCATGGACCAAATAATTCAATGTTTGGATTTTCAGTTGCTCAACATAGGGATAAAAATATTTCATGGTAATATTCCATTATATTGAATATTTATTTCTAAATACATGCGCATATTGTGCTAACTTTAAAATGAAAGCCAAATAACGTTTAACCGGTTCTTACAGGATAAATTGACATTGATTTCCCTTATTGAGTCATACTTAAACAATTTGCACATTTTGTGTCAACGAAACTTTTTAATTGCTTTAACTTAGTGCTTATGAAATATTTTTAATTGAATGGCAGATTTGAATTGAATATTTAAAAAAAATTTAATATTTTCGTAGGATATTAGTTGGAGCTCCAGAAGCAGATAGTCGTCAACCTGGTATAGAAAAAGCAGGTGCAGTATTTCGATGTAGCTGTGAATCAAGCGATACTTGTCAACTCATACCATTTGATCGTTCAGGTGAGGAGGGGGGTCAAATGGAATATATTTTCTTAATTCTTTTTTTTATTATTACTAATCTACTCCATATGTGTCTTCTGTATGTGCATATTTTATTGTTATCCACCATTCATTATGTGTGGGTGGGAAGGCGTTTTGGCATTGGTGCAACAAAATAGGAAAAAGATTTTGAGTCAGAGACGAAAGATTGCATGAACTCAAGAAATGAGTCAAATTAATTTTAAAAGTCATCTTCAAACATTCATACACATGATACACATCATCCTCTTAAATATACAATTATTTCTTAAATGACACCTTATAATCGGTTAAAACTAAACAATCGTCAAAATAAAATTTTAAAAATTTAATTCTTCCTTATGAAATAAGTTTATTTATTTTCTGTATTGAAAATTTTATATTTTTAATTTTATTGTATTTTATTATTCCAGATGTGTGTATATTCGAAGTCCAAAGTCCCCTCAGGATTGAGTTAAAGTGTGTGTAGTTCATTAAGATCCCTTTTACCCTTAAAAGGACATACGTGCATCCATCCTTTTACTCTTTTGTTTAGAAGGGATCAACACCATATGAAAATTCCTTCTTCTTTTTTTCATCCTTAACATTTTCACTTACTTCATCTCTTGGAATTCAAGGGACTTTTTCTTAACTTAAATCTCTCGAGTAGTTTAGTCTTAGTCTCACATTATTAGAAGAAGAAGATGACAGAGATGGAACACGAGCCAGGAAAAAGGATCCTTAATTATATTCATACCATACCCTTCATTTTAAAAACAAGGGATCCTTTTCATATTCCTACTCCAAGGACAATTTATAATTATTCTGTAAAATTTAAAACAGACTGTAAAATTTTAGTATTTCATTCAAAGAGACGAGATCTCAATGAAAGAGAGACAAAGATAGTTAAAATCCAGAAGCGATAAGTTTGATTTTTTTTAAAGTTTGACAACTCCTGGTTTTCCCCTTGTATCGTATCTATAAATAAATTTTAAAAATCTTCTTAAGAAGGGTTAGAGAAGGAAGAGTCTAAAAATCTGATAAATAAACCATGAACTTATATTTATAACCAAAAGACAAGACAAGGGAACCAATATTTAATGCATTCAATATATTAAATATAAGGCAGGTGTATCATACAACACAGGTGTAAAATCATGCACAGGAATTTTAACATCAAACAATCACTTTTAGTAAAATACAAACGAATGAAATATAAAAAAATTGACTTTACAAACTTTGGTTTTTTATGAGAATTTATGAATTTTCATTCAAAAGTTTGTGTGTGTGTGTAGGCATAAAATTTTGGCTGGTTTTAATATTATTTCCTATTAAATTTTAATGATAAGTTTTTATGTGTATTTTAGGTAATAATTTGCTAAAGAATAATCAGATTGATGAAAAATCGGGTCAATGGTTTGGAGCTACAGTCAAATCATCAGGAGAAGATGGAATTATTCTCGTTAGTCTCAGTTTTTATTACTTTCTCCATATGCTTTTTATCTCACTTTCTCTCATTCTTTCTATAACTTTCATTTATTACTACCCCAAAATCACAAACACTTCCCCTATTGGTTATGATGACTCTTTCTCCTCAAAATCAATTCAATTCCCATTTACAGAAAATTAATATTTTATTAAAATATAATAATATTGGAAATAATATGTGAGGTTTTTTTCTGATTGGTTGGTTTGATTGGATTGGTTTTGATTTATTTTTTTTGAGTGTGTGACACCATGCGGTGTAATTTTGTGATATGATGATAGGAGACAAACTTATCATCTTCATATAATAATTTTTGTGGTGTTGATATATATAAAAAAGGATCGGTTCCAATTTGGAAAAGAGAAGTGAGGAAAAAGAAGTGTAGCAGATTGTTCATAAATCGGCTCTACAAAGTAAAAGCGAGTGAAAGTAAAAAGAGAGAGAAGAAAGAATAAAATTGGGGGGAGGGATGATGTGATGGGAGTGGAAGTAGAAAGTGTATTGACTTACTCTAATGGGATCAAATGTATATCAAATGTATACCTTTTAGTTGGATTGAAAGAGATCAATAACACTGAAATTCAGTCCAGTTACTACTAGTACTTACCACAATCGTACTAAATCCACCCACACAACCCAAAAAACACACCCTTTCAAATATAATGATTTTAAATTCAATTAATTATAAATTAATGAAATTATAAATTTATATTTTAGGCCTGTGCTCCACGTTATACATGGTTTACAACTAATTTTAAAAGACGTGATCCCGTGGGAACATGTTTTGTGGCCAAAGATTCATTTACGGAATTCGTTGAATATTCTCCATGTAGAACGAGTATGTTAAATAAACAAATATTAAATATAACCATATCATTTATAAAATCTATATCTTCATTTTAAATAGCTAAATGGGGTTATCATCGTCAAGGATCCTGTCAAGTTGGACTTGGAGCTGATGTTGATCCAGTAAGTATTCATAAAATAACTCATTATTTTCATCATTTATTTCTTTATATGATAATAAACAGGCAGGAAGGAGAGTATTTCTAGGTGCAGTTGGAAGTTGGTATTGGCAAGGTACGTTAAATAAATATTAGAATAAAATTCATTTATGAAGGTCATATTATCATAATTTCTTACTCTTTGATGAATCTTAATGAAACCTTTTTTTGAAGTATTTTTATACGGAATACTGGAATCATTTGGTTTAGACATTTTTATTAACCCGGAAAAAAACCTTGTACAATTCGATGAAATTATGTCTTCATTTTAAAAAAAAAGTTTAACGGCATAAAACTCAAATACTCCATTGCTATTATTTATTTTTGAATGATAAGAATATAACTAAATTATTAGGTCAAATGTTTATGGTTGATTCAAAGAAAAGTGGAGGAAGTGGATCACCCCGTGCCCCTTTTCTTCAATTTGTACCACCAGGTAAAAATAAAGTTGAAACAAAACAAAAAGGAGAAAGGTGTGGATTAACTTTAACTTTGTTAGGGTGTTTATTAATAAATTAATAATAATGGTGGTGTTATAATAATCTTATGGCTAAATAATCAATTTAATTAATAAATTAATTTGTAAAATATTTTATATTATTTTTATAATTTTTATTATTATTAATATAGGACAACTGCATAGTCAGAGTTCAATATTGAAACCAGATATAAAATCTACAACAGAAGGACCAAGCTGGGTAAATAATCCTTATTAATTTTTATTATAAAAGTAGAGAAAATTAAATCAAAATTATCAAAAGTAAAAGTAATTAATTACTTTTAAATTTTACTTTTTTAATTCCATTCAAAAAGTTTTAAATCAAAGTACACACTTTAACTTTTTCATTCAAAAAAGTTAAAGGATTTCATTCGACTCCATTCTCAGTATTTAAATTTTAAAAGAATAGAAAAAGCTTACATAATTTAAAAGAAGAGAACTGATGATAATTATTATTTTGTTCTTTTGATGTGATTATTAAAATGTATTTAATTTAAATTTTAGGACGATGATAGTTATTTAGGTTATTCTGTTGCAAGTGGTGAATTTAGTGGGGATGAAGATAGTGATGTTGCTGTTGGCATGCCCCGTGGTGGAAATTTAACTGGAAAGGTAAATCTAAAGTCAATGTTATCTAAGGGAATCCATCCACGTTCTTAACTCCATGAATACAATATCCCTAACAAACATTCCTCACTAAAACATTTTCCATGTTTTATTTCCTTTATCACAATGGAAGAATAATAATATTTATAATATTAATATTATTGTTTAGGTTGTAATATACAGTAGTGAATTATTGAATTTACATAATATAACTGGTGAACAAATTGGAGCATATTTTGGATATTCACTCTGTGTTGTTGATGTTGATGGGGATGGATTAGATGATATTGTAATTGGAGCACCAATGTATACAGATTATCAAGATACTGCCATGAAAATAGAAACAGGAAGGGTATACGTTGTATATCAAAATAAAAGGGTAAAATTCTTATTATTATTTTAATACACATTCAATTAATAGTAAATTTCCAGTTTGGAAAACAAAGAAAGAGAAAGTGTGTTTTCTCTCTTGAAATTCAAGAAGAAGAGAAAAAGAGACAAATTTAAAGTGAAAGTATTTTGCCTAAAGCATATTTTCTCTCTCCAGAAAATTGGAAAATTCTTTTTCCTTTCCTTTAAACACTCCATTATCATAATACTCGTGGTTTTTCTTCTTTAACAGCACAAATTTAAGAGATGGGATTCCTTAGATGGGACAGCACACCGTGGGCGATTTGGTCTTAGTCTTGCAACACTTGGGGATATCAATAGGGACGGAATTGATGGTAAAAATTCAATAATATATTATTATTATTCATTCAATTTATATTAAAATTATTCATATAAAATACATAAATTTCTTACACTCTTATAAACATCAAATCAAAATTATATTTACAAAAACAACTCCATTTAATTTTAAATTGTTTGTTTTTATATTAGATTTTGCTGTTGGTGCACCATACGATGGATTGTATGGGCGTGGGGCTGTTTATATTTTCCAAGGAACACAAGATGGTGTACGCCGTGAGCACTCACAGGTTGCATTTTGTCTTCTAGCATTTTTATATTAAATTTAATTAATTACAAAATTGACTTTAGGTTATTCATGGTTCGAATCTAAATTTTCCATACTCTGTTTCAACATTTGGATTCAGTTTATCCGGAGGTCGTGATTTAGATGGTAATGGATACCCTGATTTAATTGTTGGAGCGTACGATTCAAATATTGTTACACTTCTACGGTAAGTTTAATAAATCCAATATCCAATGAAATAAAAATAGCAAACCTAAGGGTTATTTTGTTAGGAATCTCCTAAATGGATTTGTTATTACTAAAATTTAATTTAGGGAAATGCTTACTTTACTTTCACTCTTTTCTCTCACTCATTCACTTCACTCACTCACCCACCAGGGATTTCTATTCTAAAACATATAATCAGAATCAGAGTCCAAGAGAGAAAGTAATGAAATACTTGGCTTGGGCGGAAGTACTTCGAATACATTCCAAATGGAATTGGCGGTCATTCAAATCCATTTCTTATTTTATATTTATCGCTTTCAAGCCATAAAATGATAAAAAATTAAAATTAACCAACAACTACTATCGTCTACTCTTATGGTATTACATGCAATTGCCCTTAGTTTAAAAGAAAGAAAGAAAGGAATCCTGTGTGTTTGTGATTCAGAAGAGACCCATTTCCTTTTCCCTTTCCTTAATCCGATTATTTTACGTTGTCTCAAGAATTTGAACCTCATTACTCATTTCACTTTTATTTATGGAGAGAAAGATATTTTATTTTATTTTATTTTTATAGTTCACGTCCAGTAGTACGAGTAAGGAGTAAGTTGACTTTTACCTCTGGGAAACAAATCAATTTGGATGAAAAGAGATGCACACTAAGAGATGGAAAAACATGGGTAGCATGTTTTCCTTTGAATTTGTGTATGAGTTACGATGGATTTGGAGCTGATGATGCAATTGGTAAAATACAATTTCTTAAATTAAATAATCCTGTTTTTTTATTCATATCAAAGAAATTTATGAATTCAAATGAAAAATCATTATTTTAAATTGAAATTGAAAATTTTATTTTATTTAAAATGAATAATGAAAATAGAAAAAATGTCTCCTCAATCATCTTTCACTCGAGGGAAAGATTTATAGGATACAATCTTAAATTCGAATTGATTGGAATGAAAGTATACTTTTTATGTCATTTTATATCAAATAACAATCATTACATCCTCCATCAATCATCAAATTAATAAAAACTTCATACCAAAAATTCTAAGTTTAGTTTTATATATTTTTTTTCAGATTTTAATGTCCAATACATCCTGGATTCAAAGAAGACAAAAGAGCAGCGTATGTTTTTTTTAAATAATGAAGGAACTCATACATTTAACTCTACAGTTCGTCTTCGAAAGAACGTTGAAGAGTGTAGTAATACACAGGTGTATATTCGGGTAAGTAAAGAAAAGGAGGACATCCAATGATTCCTCTCTTGGGTCTCCTAACTTCACATTTTAAATGAGAGAGAAATTTTATGCAAGAGAAAGTCCTTTCCTTTTCTTTAAAGTGATCGTAGGTTAACATTAGAGTCAGATACACCACACACATTTCCAAACATTACACACCAACACCAACACCATTCCATTCCACTCTCTCATCATTTAACTTTCTTCTCCTTTTTCTTGGAAAACATTCTGCTATCCTAAGGAATCGTCAGATTAGATAGTTTTAGAAAAAGAAAAAAGTAAACGACTTTCTCTAAGATAGGAAAAAGTTTTCATTTGAGTCAAGGAGTAGAAGCATCTGATACACATAATAATAATATCTCTAAAATAGGACGAAGAAAGATACAAAAAATTTTTTTATAAAAGTAGGAAATAGTTCTCTAATAAGTTCTCTTTATCCAAGAAATGCCTTGGAGTGTTTTCCTTCCATTTTGTCAAAGTAATGAAACCAACCACCACCAATACACAAACCATTATAAAAACTCAAAAGAAAATAAAATAACCAATGACTTTCTCTTTTTGAGAGAAAATCTCTTCTGACTCTAAAAAGTTATAATAATAAAAAGGAAGGGAAATGTTACTCACGTGCATTGGACACATAGTCATTCCTTTTTACATTCAAAAATAGGATTACATCCTACACTTTCTCTGGTTAAGAGTTTATGTTTTTTATTCCCTACTTTGCATGGATCCAACAGTTTTCCCTTCTTTCAACCAGAGAAAACAACACAGAGAAAGTGAGTGAGTGAGTCTAATCATTACTAACATGCATTGCTTTTCCTTATTTTTATGGGCAATAGTCCCATCACATCATCCTCCCCACCCATCCATCCACCAAAAAACAAGAAGAAAAGAGCACTACACTTTCTATAGTTTCTACTCACTCTGAATTATTTTATGGGGAAAGTGTTATCGTGCTCTTCTTCCTTTACAAAAGGAAAACCCACCCGGAAGGAGTTCAAAATGTCCTACAAAATTTACATCAACAAAATCCTTACTTTTCACACTTTCTCAATTTTCTATAAGTTTTATAAATCATCATCATCACTCCCAATTTCAGAGAATCCTTTCTATTTCTCTTCAATTTGGAAATTACCTTGTAAATCTAATAATTGAAACTATTAAATTTTCTCATGAAATCCTTCTATTGTTTCATTTTATCATCCTTCCTTTCTCTTTCATTCGTTATCACTTTTCTAAGTAATTTGATTGGGTCTAATTCCCATGTTCTTCTCAATTTCAAAACCACAGACAGGAAGATAGGAATAGGATCCACACTCACTCAAAAGATCAAAAGAAATTGAGCTCAGAATTAGGAATTTTCAAATCAACGCCTTTCTCTCACAAAAATTTACATAATATACATTCACTACCCCGTTCTTTCACTCCTTTCTTTCTTTAATCAAATCACAATTTTCACTAGAAAATTCCAACTCACACACTCTCTCTATCATCATCACATAACACACCCTCCTCCAACCAATCTAATATGTAATGTATTCTACGTACAATTCCAAAATGTGGTCATAAACATAGTCAACTTATGAAAAATGGTGACTTGGATTTATTAGAAGAGGAGAGGAAAAAAAGGTCGTGAATAAATATCCATAACATAAGCCTTTCTCTTCTTTCACTACTGTGTGTGTGTGTTGGGTATGTCCAGTGAAAGTGACTAAGGGTATTTTAATATGGATATTTTTCATATTAGACAGCTATTGATTTATGTTTCTATTTTATTTTTATAGCCACAAATACGTGATAAATTGACACCAATCGAAGCTGAACTTCGATATTCAATGATTGAAAGCAGAGCAAGACGATTGAGTCCTGTGATTGACGTTGGTGGAACAACGGAAAGAGACAGTGTATCAATACGTAAGGAATGTGGACCTGACAACGTATGTGTCCCTGATTTACGTCTTCGTGTTTCACAGTAAGTCAAGTCCTTAAATTCATATTTAAAATCAAAATTCAACATCTGCTTTTGACATTACAAAAGATAATCCACCAGGTTGCATTTTAGATTTAGAAACATATCATTCATAAAAATCAAATTTCATATATTCATTTTCGTTACCTTTACCATACAAAACTATAAACAGCAGTTATTCACTATCGTTTTTTGTTGAAAATATTTTTAACGGTGTTTGTTAACTTCACTGCCATTTTAAAAATGTACAAAAGTTATGTTATTCATTTCCTAACAATTCTAAAGTTGTTTTGTTTAGAAAATAAATAGGTGTAAAAATTAGTGAAATTCAATTAATCTTATTTTTTATTTCAAACAATGAATAGAAAAAATGATTTCCAAAAAATTTCAAATGTTCTTAATAAATAAATGCATGATATTAATTATGTTTCCAAAAAAATGCTTTGTTCCATGGGTTTTTCTGGGGTTGTTGAAAAAGGTTTGAAATTAAAGAAAATACTTTTTCAGATCTGATGCTTCATTTATAATGGGTTCAACTGAACGTATTTGGATAGAATTGGAAGTATATAACAACGGAGAGGATAGTTTTGAATCAATGCTTTACATACAAGTACCAAGTGGATTATCCTACGTAAGTGCTGATCCATTGGACACACGTAAAGATGTACCAATCCTATGCTCAGCACCAACACCATCAACAAACAATACCATGCGTTGTGATATTGGAAATCCTTTACCAGCATTTGCAAAAGCTAAATTTCGTGTATATTTTCAAACATCTCGTCATTCCACGGATCTTAAAAAAAGTTATGACTTTATTATAACTGCAAATTCAACAAATCCAGAAGAACCCCATAGAATTTCTGATAATAGTAGAAAAATAATTATACCAATTGAAGTTGAAACTAAAGTTGAAATATATGGATCATCAAAACCTCAACCAGTACCATACAATGTATCACTCTACACTGTGAAAGATAAGTATAATGAAAGTCATATTGGACCAGAAGTAATTCATGTATACGATGTGAGATGCCTTGGACCTTCAAATATTGAAGAAGCCACTGTTACAATACTATGGCCAAGTTTCACAAAAGATAGTAAGAAAATTTATAATATTTCGTACAACACTCCAGTAGTAGTTGCTAGTATAAAAAAGGGGTTAGTGTTGACCCTGGGATCCATTCTAGTGTAAAATGATGACATAAAAATATGATTTCCTACTCAGATGGTGGTATGGTGGATATCAAAATAAGAGTACGTTGTCCACAATTTAATAATTTATGGAGGCTTTTAAATGTCAAGTGATTTTAGATTCTTTGGTTATGGTTTTCATATCGTATCCCATAATAATAAAATATCCAACCAACCACCACCACCACAGTATTCAACCCATTTAAAATAACCCATAAACAATTATATAAAAGTGGATGATGATAACCAAGAGATAGAGTTTTTAAAGGTCCACCATAAATTGAAGTAGATACGGATAGGATAGGATACGACGAGGAGTAGAGTGTTTCCTTTCATTTCCTATAAAATATAGAATATAATTTAATAATTTATTATTCTCAGATGAACATTTCCTTTATCTATTGGAGGATCCAATTATCGATGGACCAGGAGTCTGTGAACCAATTAATACTGTCAATCCACTTGGAATTAAAACAACGAAACAAAATAAATTTATATCACATACATCAGATACAACAGTGAACGAAGGAGAAGGTCGAAGGAGAAATTTTACACATAGCTCTGAATTTACAACAGACGGTGGATCGTACACTCAAACGTATAGAAATACAAGCTATGAATCAACACGGAAGACAAGTAGTAGCAGTGGCAGTGGCAGTGGATTGTCAAGAGGTGGGACAACTACACGAATAACATCATCTGAAGATACATTATTAAGTGGAAGTGGATCTTATTCAAGAGGTGGAGGAGGAGGATATGATCGTGAATCTACCGAAGGAAGAAGAGATGAAA
>JAQGCN010000634.1:0-17249 GCA_034699725.1 Friesea truncata | reverse complement strand
GTTGGGAATATCTTTTTCTCCTGTATTTTTATCCATGGTGAAAACAATATCCAAAGTAGAAATTAGAAACAATTAAAGCAATACTTATAAAAATTTTAATTGAGATTTTTCACTTGGGACTTCAGCGATTGAACTAAGGCTTCATTTTTCATTTTTTAATAAAAAAAACAAAGGAAGTGGACTCATTGCTTTTTTTCAGAAAATGCGAGAGCCAATCAGGAAGCTGGAAATGCATTGCGCAACTCCTTTTTTCTGCTTCGAACCAATCAGAATAAAGTCCTTAAGTTTTTTGACCAATCCAGTAATTCCACGTCGTGGAACCATTTTGGATTGGTCGAAATTTTTAGGTACCTTCAAAATAATTCTCCCAACCAGCCCCTTTGATAACATACTCAAATATTGGTTGACTTAATATTATTAACTTGCGAAGCAAAGTTATTGTGATCCTGTCTGTCTGTCTGTCTGTCTGTCTGTCCGTCCCGGGTGGGACACGATAACTCAAAAACGTGATTACATTTTGAGAATCTTTTTTCACAAAAAGAAAGGTCATATCATGAGTAACTACGCTAGTGATTTTCAGCTTTCCATGACCTTTCCTTCTGGGTCAACCAGTAGACCCATCATTACTAATATAGTTGTATTTGCATTTTTGTTGTTGAATATAAAAGGACCAGATTTTTATGGTTTCTAACGCTCATGTAAATTCTAGATTTCACAAGTTTGTAACACATCTCGCGTAATATAATATCCTAGAATATGACTATATATTTTGTTTTTGTTCACCATTAAAATGATTAGGATGTGGTCGTGGATTTGTTAAACCATCCTTATTTCGTTTGTTAACCAAAAAGGAAGAAATTTTAGCAAGCCTTCGCTTGCGATTGGGAAGTTGCGAACCAAAAAATGTTATTACCAATCCAAAATTGGTTTTATGTGTTTGTTACTTAAAGGATTCTCTGTAACTTATGGAATGACACCTCATTTGTCTCTACGTTACGTTGTGTCAATTAAAAGTTCTACGCGTTTACTGCACATTGCTTAGTATTTGTTAATCGCATATAGGCATATTACGTTCCTTGAATTATCTTTAGTCATCAAATAACAAAATTAGACTTAATAACTGTTTGATTAAACTTGTATTTAGTGTTGAGTGAGTGTTAGTATTAACATTTATTAATCAACCACACCTACAAAAAAATTTATGCCAATTTAAGAGATGATCTCACATTTCTCAAACTCATTCCCAGTTTTTACTTGAGCGGTTTCTAATCTATTCAAATAATTTATCACTCAAATATCAAAATAAAATTTAAAAAAATTTTTTTTTTGTATTTATAAATTAAATCAAACAGTTTCATTTCATTAAGCCAAATACCAAAACCACAGTATTTATACCATCAACTTGGAAACTCTAGACTGTATTCATTTGATCCTACTGTCACTGTCTCTTATTTTGGGAATTTAACTAATTTTACTTTGATCCATTCTGAATTTAGATGTTGCCCTACTTTTGAATTCTTTATTGGAGATTCAATTCAATTCAAGTAAATAAGTAAGTATATATATTTAGTATTACATATCCAATTTGGAATAATTAAAATCTTGTTTTGTTCTAGCCTGAATCTGGTTGTATTGTTGGCCTTCTTCAATCATTGGAATAAACAAGTATAAGTAATTACTGTTGTAGTTAGTGTTTGAAAGCTAGCGTTGAGGCGTATTCTGAATTGACAAGGATTTTACGTTTGCTGGTATCATCATAATGGATGATTTAAGTAAGTTAACGAAATGTGTTAAGCAATCTTAAATCCTTTCTTTCGCATTCCTTGAGTGTTGTAACAATTTATTATTTCATTAATTACTTTGATCTTGAAATTGTTTCAAATTTTCCTTCTGGTTTTCAATTCAGGGATACAGAACAGACGTTAATGACATTTATACAAATTTTGATATTTGAGAGCGCAAGTTAACTTATGGAAATAGCTTAGCTATGAAATTGAAATATGAATTATCAAGATTAATTACTATTGTACGATTGATACATATTACGTCATGCCCATTGTCCATGTTTTTTAATGTTTAGATTTGCAGAATTTAAATTGGTCTCCTCAAGCCAATGTTGATGGACTTCGATATTTCATATTTGTCAGTAACTAACATTTTTGTAGTAAGCTTAAAAGTTTCTGTGAATCCAGCCTATCAATTAGTAATTAATTATTTCAGTGTTTGAGGAAAGAAGTATTCCCAATCCTTTATTTAAAAAATCTTCGGCAGTTATAATATTAAACTAAAAACAAGAAGTAATGAAACGGTTTTGATTAAACACAAACCGACAATTTAAAAAATATGCAACGTTGTTGCAATCAACTTCTTATTATAGCTACCTCAGCCTCAAAATTACATACTAAGTCATTATTGTTAATAATGTTCGTTCATTTTCATCGCTCTCATATTATCCATTACTACTTGATTTAGGTTATTCGTCAGAATTGCACAACTACTTACTTCCCATGCCAGACCAGAATACTAATTAGCTCCTGTCACACTTTTTCTTAAATTTCCTTCAGGTTTTTCCAATCACTTTGTTAAAACACGAAGAAGTGATTTAAAAAAATGTCTTCTTAATTAAGAAATATTCTAGTGTTAAAATAATTATTCATTCTCTACTCTATTCTAGTCTGCTTTCGAATAAATCATAAAAACTTATGATTGGAAAATTTAAAAGTTCGGATTCTTTTCAGTGACATGTGCGTGAAATAATTAAAGGCTTACTATAAACATAAGCCAAGAAATATGATTTTAGACTCAAGTTAAGCATCCTTATCTCATTCTCATACATCAATATCTTAACGGAGCTAAGTATTTTATATGCATTTATGAAGTGTATACAAACAATAAATCAAAAAAGATATTTCATTTTTAAACATTTAATAAAAATTAAATAATTTATTTTAATATTTAATTTTAATAATTTCAAATACAATGTTAAGTACACACAATTGAATTTTTGTTTATACAGTTCAATATTATTTTCATTTGTATAAGTATAACTTACAAATGAAAATAATAACTCGTAAATTATAAACAACATAAATGCAATATTTCTTTGAATCATTTCTTTGAGTAGGAGTATTTCTCCGAAATCGGATTGAGATTCTTTTAAAACGCGTGTGCATGGATCGTATTAGATGTTTCTATTCACTTCCTACTTTAGAAGAACTGGGACTACTAGAACTAACTAAGGAGAGGGTCGTTGTTAGAAAGGGTAGTTGTTGGAGATAGGATTTTATTAAACTTGCTTGACTTTTAAAAACTTGAAGTAAAGGCTGTTATGCCAAATCTTTCTGTGGCGTCTTCCTTCTTCGGAACTGAAACCGGGAAAACAGGAGATGTAAAAAGAGTGGATCCGAATCAAAAATCTATTTGTGTTGAATTTAAATAAACTTTTGTAGAGTCTTCTGTTTTCAACTACTGTTTTGTCATCTAATGTGAAGTGGCATATTGTGAATTGTTCTTGATTTTCAACGTTCCTTAGACTATAGCTTTAGTTTTTTTACAATGGACCGGACAATGTATGGAAAAGTTGAGCCCGGTTCTTGTCAACCATATCGTTGTACACGAAAGCAAGCACCATCTCCAGGCTGTAAGCTAGTTTCCTCATAAAAATTAAATTAATCTCTAATCAGAATCACCTTAAAATTAAAATGAACTTTTGCCTTCTAAACTTCTGAGATATTAATTTATATTTGATGAGTTTGAGACATCTTTTAAAAAGTATTGTAAAAATTCTAGTATTTTCTAGTTAAATTTATATCTGCAAACATTTGCGTCGATTTTTGAGTTACGTTTAGCAATTTTTCATGGGATTTTAGTTTGTGGGGGTGGTTGGTAAGTTGGTATAAATGACATGGTATACAAAATGCTATGTGGGTGTATAAGCTTCTGAATCTCAAACATGACTTTAATCTTAAAGCTACTGCAACTGTGTCTTACATCAACTCCAAATAAATAAATGTTAAGAACTCCAACGAAATTTTATATATTTTAAGCTTATATTTTTATTTATTTTTTTTAAATTATCTTAATAAGTTTTGATTTAAATCCTTAATTTTTCAATGTTCTTGTAATTTGTCAAGACAAAATAATTCATTGTTCCTGTAGAATTAACTCGAGTGAAAACTTTACAATGCAGAGATATTTTTTTCCTGTCTGAATTTGACACCCGAATCCAAAGGAGGATTTCCTGATTATAACGTAGAAAAACCACACACGTTGGTATATAACTATTTAGACTCCTTCGTAAAAGAAAGAAAAGATGTGTCATTTGAACAAGGAGTTTAATTTTCTTTGGATTATTTTATATTTTCTAACAACAAATTTTTTGGGAAGTAAAAGAAAAGAATTGAATTTTACGACCGATTTCCTTAATTCCTTTCTTTCTTTTTTTACTGTGATTCTAGAAACATGAGGATCAATTTGTTTTTCTATTGTAATAATGTAGTCATATACAACAATAATATATTGAACATATTTTTAAATTCAAACTGTTTTTGTTATTGTTTTACTATTGACATATCCCTGGGAAAGAGCCAATCAGTGAAAGTTTGTTTCGTATTACTCAAATAATTTTACACTTTCTTTTGTTCAGAATAAAACAAAATTAAAATTCTAATAATTTGTAGTTATTCAGAAATAATTTTCTTTCGAACGCAGTTAATTTTTTTTAGAATATTAAATGCTCTCATATTAAATTCTCGTGACTATAAATACTCGTTAAAACCAAAGTTTAATTCAGAATATTGTTTTTGGTTTGTTTTGGGTGATTGGATATGAGACATAAAAGCACATGGATAGGATATAGGATGACTATGTCATTATGATGATGAGATGATGACGATAATGTCCAAGTTCTAGATCTTTTTTCACTTCCTGTTTTTCTTTCCTCGCCTTCATTCCTTCTTTAGGAAAGTTAGGAAAGAAAAAGAAGTTATACTTGGTGAAGCCAATGAATTTGTTTTTCTGTCACCCTCAACACGACAGGATTTAGAAATGGTGTGAATTTATTCATTCTTTATGCATCATTTAACCTAAGTTTAAGTCGTTTAGAACCTCAGATTTGTAATTAATGCCACAAATAGTAATGTATTTGTATTTTCATTTCCTCCCTTATTTTACTATCCAATATTTCTGTTTTTTTATAATTCAAAATTAAGGAATTATCTTTTAAAGTTTATTTATTTTCTTTATAAAGCTTGTATTTGAGTATTATATTTTAACAGAAGTGTTCAAACTACTGAAAATTGGTTTACTGGTATAATATAACTAAGTTTTGCTTTCAAAGCCCGGAACATCAGCCAAAGGGAAAAATTTTTGAGGCGAAAGCTCACTCAGAAAAAACTGTGAAACATAGCATAGATTTATGACTAGTGTAAGAGGGGAAAGGGGAAGGTTTTTACATTACAACTTTTTGTCATTTTGTCAAATTCGACCTTAGTATCACAAGATGAAGATTGGAGTTGTAAGTTCCTTGTCATGTCAGTTTTCTATTTTTAGCTTTTTGATGACCTTCCTTCATTTCCTGTTCATCGATACATAATATAAAGGTTGCGAATTACCGCGAAAGTAATAAAGCAACCTTTCCAAAATATTCAGGTTGCATAATAATACTAATTACAAAAAGTCAATTTATAATAAATTTTGAAATTAAATATTTATTTGCGGTTTAATTTAATTTGTCAAAAAAAACTCTAATTCTAACATCGAAGTGAACAAAAAATTTATTGATGAATTTTGGATTTAACGAAACTATAAAATTATTTAAACTTAAAATTCAAATTAACTGATTTAACCTTATTATTTTCGACAGGTAAATACTAGTGTTTGTGAAATTAAGATAAGAACACCTTGTGATAATTATGCCAGAACACTTTTAACAAACGCTAATTTTGCTACACCTCATCCCGTATGAAATGATGGTGTTAAAATCGAGGTGATTTCAAAACTTAATTTGTCACCTGCTCTTTCGGTTATCAGTATTTTTTATGGTACTGAAACACTTGTATAGAAACAAGTCTAACGATAAGCTTCTGGGAAGTATTATTCCTCAAAATTTTCCGGTCTCTGGATCAGTTATGCCCGTTTGCATTTTAGAAAGTTCCGGAACTGCCTCAGAAATTAGGCTGTGATTGTGAATTCTTTTTAACTTTTTTTTGTGAATAAAAAATAGTGTAGGAGTTATTAATTAAGTTAAACTTAAAAAATTAGCAATTGTTACAATGAACGTAAACAGCAAAAGTCAAGCTTGTTCTTTACAACAAGCAGAATTCAACATTCAATTAAGTAAGATGAATTGATGAGGACAAAATTATAAGGAATTCTTGTATAGTTTAACTTGTTCACATGTAATTTGTAAATATTACTTGTTGAAAACAATTATTCGAAAAACTTATAGGGATATTTTTTAATTATTTGACCTCCTTGTAACTTTTTCTTTTACCATAAAAAGTGTGTACGATCTCGGCTTTGTTTCAACGTCATTCCTTTTTAATTTTGTTACAATTGCATTGCGTATAGTATTAGAAATTCTTCTGATCCATAAAAGGAACAAAACCTTGAAGTTTATCATAACCATTTTGATTGAGTCGATGCGTTAATAGGAAACGTAGGCGACTGTATCTTTTATTATTTGTGCCATCATACCATATTATTTGTAAGAAAACCAAAATGTCAATAGTTGAAAATGCGAATAGGAAAACGCGATTTTGTGTTGTGTTATCCTAATCTTAATGTGATGATAAGTTCAGGTTGGAGGAAATTTTGGTGACCCACCTGAGATTTATTTCATCGCTCATAGGTGTTAGACTCATCTCCCTTCTGTTATATGAAGTCTGTGTGGGTGCTGAACTTGAAAATTATGATTTGCGTAGGTTGAATAATACTCAAATATCGTCTGTTTAGGTTACAGAATACAAAAACTTAGGTAGAAAAATTTTCCAATCATGAAAACAGAATGAATTCCTTCATTTTAATATGGTGTTGAACACATACCTTTTAACTTAATCTTCAGTTTTGATCCAACATTCGTAGTGTATACATTAGGTGTACTTATTCTTAAACTGAAGATTTAATTCCGTTGTTTTTCAATATAAATTCTTTACAACATGCCTTCAGCAGGTACAAAAAAAAAATTTTTAAATATTTTTTTAACTAAAAAAGCAATAGAAAAGTTTTAAAATTCTGCAAGGGGATCCTTTATTAAAAGTTGAACAATCAAAAAACTAAGAACACAAAATAATTTATTATCGTAAGAATTAAGTGAAAGTTTTTCTTAATTTTTGGAGTCAAAGTTTTCCCAAGAGTACGCCATGCTTAAAAGTAGAATTTTATAAGAATAAGTCACCTTATGGTTTCTACATCAGACGCGACCATGCTGCACATTAACTACAATTCATATAATTGTATCTATATAATATTTTAACACTTAACTAATACTTTTTTCAGATGCACTTTTGGCCGATCTTCAAACTGCGGTCACACCTCCGTCAAGTAGCCTTAGTCGTTCAAGTGGTTATGGTTCTACTCACAATGGAGCAAGTCCTCTCTCTAAACAAACAGAAACATTTGACTACAATGTGGAAAAGAGCGTATGATTTATTTCTAATTTAATTTAACCAGCATAAATTATATTATTTTTACAGTAATAAGGATTCTGAAACTTCAAATAAGTCATCGGAATTAAAATACTGTTTTATTGTATTTTTGAAAAATGCATTTCCGAATTTTTAAAAATTTAGACCTAAACTCATTTCCCTTCCATGTTACGTTTGTTCCGATTGAATTTGTATTTTTAGAGATTCAAATGCGAATAGACCGAAGAACTCATTTTACGATGCCCTCCGAAAATTCCCATCATCAGTGATTATTTGACTTGTTGAAATATCACAAAAATAATTACCATTACCACAGTTCTTAAATTTTATTTTGGCAACAAAGTTCATAATAACTCCATCTTGAGCAGTTTTAATTGAAGAAACTCTAAAGAATTTATTTCATTTTTTTGCATTGAGTTATTAATTTTCATGAAATCTAATTTTAACATATCATTTTACATTTGAAGGATCTAATTTTTCTTATTTTCATTCCAGATGTTAGGACCTAATCGTGATGCGATGAGAGAAACTACGACCACCAAAACGCTTTATCGATCTGACAGTCCAGTTATTAGAAACACTGGAAATATGAGTGAATTGGATAGTCTTCTTCAAGATTTAAGTTCAAATTCAAAGTTCAGTCAACAAAATTACCAAATTCACAATCAACATTCACCTTTATCAAAAGGTAAATGAAGCATAAATAAAAAACATTGAACTATTGATAGAAATTGTTTATTTTATAGAACTGGTGTCAAACGGTAATCGACCAAATTCAAGATCTTCGGTTGGTAGCCATGAACGCCCTCCTGTAGATACTCTTTTAGAAGACTTGTCTAACGGGTACGCAATACTCAACTTTTATGATCGCCATTTTGTCAGTGTTAATCATATACTGGATATTGCTCATTTTTAATGCTGTTACTGGATTCAACATGAATTGTTATTAAAGTTATAAATTAAGAACCCGAATAACAAAAAAAAGTCTGTCAAACTAACAATATTTGTAAAGTTTGAATTCTACTTTAGCTTATACTTTAATTTAAGCTTGCTTAAATTAATTTTAACTTGGATGATTTATGTTATTAAACTTCTAACATTTATTATTATTATAACTTTTTTTAGAGATGAAGCTGATGGTAAAACTCGTATTACTGTAGAAAGAAAAATCCAACGGACATTTCTGGGGCCCTCTGCATCACCAGCAACAAGAGAACTGGATGATTTAATGGCGTCCTTAAGCGACTCAAAGGTAAAACAAAAGTATTTTATGACTAATTTTTTTATAAATCTAGACGTAAATGAATTTCAACAAAGTTTTCCCCGAATTCCATTAATGTAATGCTAGATTTTTAACGTAATTTGATATTTTAATATTATTTTTTCAGGATGAATGTTAATTGAATATTACAAAGGTTTCATAGGTACAGAATTTACACTTCACAATTAAAAATATTTGATGCATCAAAGTTTTATACGGCTTCGAGATCTTTACAAAGAAAAGAGATACTTATAATTCCATTGAATGAGGTCAGGCTGTATTTTTCTATTTACAAATTGCAGCGTACTGACTGATTATTAGTAGTTATTTTGGAATTAATTATTAGTAATAGTAGTAATATTGATATTAGCTATTATTTTTAGTATAAAGCATTCTCATGATAAGAAATTTAAGACCAATTTGCATCAACAGTTCATTGACCAAATTTTTATGAGCTTACAATAAGAAGTTGACGCTGCATCTTTGTTTGATAATTCCTACTAAACAAAGCACCGCTGTTTGACTAAAGATGATTTACTCGATGTAAATGTTGCACTTAACTAAAAAAAAGCTTGATTTGCTATAAATTTTTTTTGAAATATGTAATGCAAATAATAGGTGAATTTCTAGTTGAAGAATATCCATCCATTCAGTTATGCTTTGTTTTCCATTTTACTTCTCACTTTTTAGCGTCTTTATTTAGAAGAAATGCAAAAGTTATTCTGATTTGGCTATTACTTTTTTAGTAATTTTGTCTGTCAAATTTTGTTTGGATGAGTCGTACCTCATACAATTTTATTGGTTGTTATTTATACCAAATGCAATTTTTATGATCTCTTACGACAAAGGAGTTTAGATTCTTTGTTTCAACTTATAATAAGTGAGTTTTAAATAAATGAATAAAATGAAGCATAACGACTGAATAAAAAAACTAGAACAAAATCAATACTAATTTATATTTAAATTCAAAAGCAGAGTAATATGTATTTTTATAATTTGAAGATCATGGAAGAGAGATTTGCTTTTTCTAAGTCATTAAAACTATTCGGCTTGCTAGTGGGAGGTGGGGAGGCGGGGTTTTCTGACATTTTTTTTTCTGAAAATTTAAGTTTTTAAACTATTTTTCGATAGAAAACAATATTTCTAAACTCACTGCATCTCCAGATTTTGTGGTTTTGTCGGAAAAATTAACAGAATTTAAGGTCAAAGTTGACCACAATGCTAATTCTCATAAGAGAAAAAAAAGAGTAAAATCCCTCTCCTTTCTGTGTAAAATGACGTCACTAGCAAGCCGAATAGCGTGTGCAAAAACCACTCATAATACGCCCTCGACAGTATTAGAAATGGTTTCCTTCTTTTCATCACTACATGCAAGAGTATCCAACTGTCGAATCTAAAGATCAGTGTGACACATTTCCAGTGTTTTCTTAATAATTTTTGGTTAGGTTTAAATTTTATACCATTGTAATTACTAAATATTCACCTTTAAATCTTCATGAAGTTATGAGGCTAACTTCTTATAAGGAATAGAAAGTTTTCACGTAAATAAAGATTTCACGCTTGGTATTAAGGATAAACAGATCATTGACGACGACATAGATGAGGCATATTTTAGAACAGGGCAGTATGTACTCATAGAAATCGTGGCTTCTGAGGTTTACTAGAGAAGGAGTTGTAATCAGTAAAGTAATGTAATGTGATGTAATGAAAGCCACGAAGAGATTCAAAATTCTTTTTAGAAGGTGCTTCTGGCATAGAACAGTATTATTTTGGATACTTTTAGTTTTTAGACCAATTTCTTTTAGATCTGGTGTGTGCGTGGGTAGAAAGACGTGGCCCACTGAAACTTATGCTTAAGAGAAAGGTTTAATCTTCAAATGAGCTCATTCGCTGCGAGTCAGTCTTCCACTTCACTTAGATTTTTAGTTCTTAATTTTTAGATTATAACGATTTCTTCATTATTTTTAATTTCTAATTTTTTCTTTCTTAATTTTAATATTTTATTTCAATAACCGGAAGACTTAAAAATTATTATTAGGTATTTTAGGAAATAGATTTAATAATATTTTTACTTAAATATTTAATATGAAAATTAGATTTGGGATTTAGATTAAGTAGACAGGTGTCAATTAATAGAATCTTAGCACACTTTTAACACTTAACACTTAGCTTTAAATCAGATTTTGGGAAATATAGTTTAGATATTAATTTAATTAATATGTTATCAAATAAATTGTATAATAATTTTATAATATAACTATAAAAGGTTTAGTTGTTATAATTAATTTTTTGTTTTAGATCAAAGAAAGACAGGAGAACATTCAAGTTCAACAACCAAAAAAAGCGCAGCAGTTGGATTCTATGCTTGGAAACCTCCAAGCAAGCATGGATAAACAAGGTGTGAGTGCTACTCAGAAAGGTGTCTGCGCTGCCTGTCATAAACCAATTGTAGGCCAGGTCTGTAGGGATGTTCCTGAGATGTTTCAATATCTGTGTGTCTGTATAACTTTTTATTTTAGGTTGTAACAGCATTGGGAAAAACTTGGCATCCGGAACACTTTACCTGTGCCCACTGTCGCCAGGAATTGGGATCTAAAAGCTTCTATGAGCGCGAGGGTCAGCCATACTGCGAAGATGACTATCATAAACTCTATTCACCCCGTTGTGCCTACTGTAATGGGCCTATTCTGGATGTAAATTTAGCCCTTTCTTCTGGATGACATAAATTAATATCAAATTCTTTTTATCTTTAGAAATGTGTAACAGCTTTAGAATTGAATTGGCATCCAGAGCATTTTTTCTGTGCCCATTGTGGAAAACAATTTGGCCAAGATGGATTTCATGAGAAGGATTCAAAGCCATACTGTCGAACGGATTACTTGGCTTTGTTTGCACCTAAATGCGGTGGATGTTCAAAACCAATTACAGATAATTACATCACAGCTTTAAATGCTCAGTGGCATGCTGAGTGTTTTGTTTGCCGGGTAAGTACTGAAATTAAGGGAGGGGTATTTTATTTTAGGGTTGTAGGGATGGGTAATGGTACACGGTGGTTTTGGTTTTGTAAATATTAATAGGATTGTAAGAAATCCTTTGGTGGGACTTCGTTTTATACAGTTGAAGGGAAGCCTGTTTGTTCGAAGTGTTTAGGAATTAATGAAGATGATGATGAGGAAGAAGACGAAGAAGAAGAGGATGAGGACTGAACTCCAAATTAATTACGCCAGTTAATAATGTAATTTCTTTAGATTTAAATCTTACGATATGAGAATATTCAACATCGCTAACGTACAATCGTTAAAAGATTTCATTTGATTTAGTTCACTTGTAATGAATTGGACAACTGAAAAAAAATGACACGAGAAAAATATGAAAAAATTCTGATGCTACAAAAATATTGATGAGATGATTATGATTATGAACCCTTCATACTTACAAACAAACTAAACAAACACTTGATCTAATATTCTAACCCTCTCTGTTTTCTTTTTCATAAATGAACAAAATTCAGTTTTATTTACAAACGTTGTGTGGAATAATAAAGGCTTGAATAAAAGCCCAAAAAAACAAAAAATAAAAATAAAACAAAACAAAAAAAGAGAAACACAATTAAAGATCAGGGGTTGGGTTTAAAATTAGGGTATGGAAATGACCTTGAGTGACCATAACCCTGGTGAAAGTATGGAATATGGTTGATAAAAAAGTATTGAGTGATAAATATTTCCCTATAAAAATTCATTTATGAAGTAATTAGGTAAAGATATCTTGCGTTTGGAATAGTTTATGTTAGTAGGCTTAAACTGTCCCATCCATTTACAATTTGTCATCCTTTTTTGATGTAGATGAAGGGTGAAGAGTGTTATTTGAGACCCTTGAATGGTTGTATCCTTCCGTTTTTCCATTTTACTAGTATTTATACTCATCATTGGCAAACTTCTGTGCAAACTTAGGGTTAAAAATAGATTTTTTGGTGATGGTGCCAAGATTTAGGTTCTGTTGCCCTATTATGTAGTCCAATGAATATAAATAATTATAAGATATGTCGTAGGAGCATAGGATTTATAGAAATTCTAGGCCACCTGTATCAGTATCCCTTCCCTACTGGAGTGATTATCCTAAGATAAAGACTACGTTCGTATTGAAAGTTGACATCGAATCAAACCTTTCTTGGCATGTTCTAAGAGAGTATAAGTTTTGGATCAAAATCTTTTGTTATATTAATAACGTCATTACAAGAAGGTAGCAAAAGTTGGCCAAAAATTAAAATACTTATGTTGATTAACGAGGAATCAAATCAGAAATATGATTTCCAGATGTAGAAAAACAGATGGATAAAGAAAGTATTAGAAACATACGGTTGCAAAGTATTCTTTTGATAAATTGGAATTCTTAGTTTTTAACAAATTGACTAAGATTATTTAAAGGAAAACATATTAATTCACAGTTATAATACTTCTTTTCTTTTCTTTTTTCTTCAGGACTGTCGTCAACCATTCCAAGGTGGAACGTTTTTCGATTACCAAGGTCAACCATACTGTGAGACACATTACCACGCTAAACATGGAACATTATGTGCTGGTTGCCACAAGGCTGTGAAAGGTATCATATTTTTATTAGCATAAATATTGAATTACTATAAGTATCATTTTCGTCTATTCCACAGGTCGGTGTATTACTGCAATGCATCGCAAGTTTCATCCAGAACATTTCGTATGTTCGTTTTGTTTGAAGCAACTTAACAAAGGTGTTTTTAAAGAACAAAATGACAAACCATACTGTCATCCATGTTTTGAGAAACTCTACGGTTGAGGATGATGAGTTTTTAAAACACACACAAAGACGAAGTACCCATGTGGGATCAATATTAAAATTAAGAAAGAAAATTTTAGAAATGGAATATTCTGAAGAAATCGTTATAATCTAAAATTTAGTTGTAGGCAATATTAAAAAAAGAAATAGTTTTCTCTTTTTTCCAATAATTGGTTGCTTTTTCCTAACCTTTTGCTTTTTTTAAATCGCAAGTTTCTTTTTTCTTTTTAGCTTTATTTGATGTGTTAAATATAGTTAAGCCTGCTGATTTGTCTGCTTGTTGTTACTTAACTTGTCTTTATTGCGTCCATATTTGTGGTTGATTCCTGCTATTGTTGTAGGTTAACTCAAGGAACCAATGACCTTGCTGTTGTTTACAAAAAGAAATTAAACTATTAAGATTAACTATAAACAACGTTTAGTTCATATAAAATAGAATATAAGTGAAACAAATTAATTAATTTGTTAATCAAAATTAAGTTCTTAATTGGAATCTAAATTACTTCAAAATATGTTTAAATTAAGTGTGCCATATTATTATCAATATCCTGTAACTGAATCCCTGATTGAATGTCTGTAAATTAGGAATTTATGTAAAGGTGCTTTGGAGGATTGAGGATGAGGATGTTGTGCCTTTCTTCTTCCTAAAATGCTTCCAATCCGAGCAACGTCTTCAGATCTTTAAATTATCTTTTTATTCGCAAGTTGGAGCTCTGCAATAATTTTACACCTTCTTCCTTGAATTTAATAGAGTCGCATTGTAATACTGATTCCTTTGTAAATAAGATTGATCAAGTATTGCTTATGAGAACACTTCCGTAAAAGCTAAAATACCGTATTCTGTATCATTAAAAATGGCTATTAAATATAATGTTTAGTATTTGAATTAATTGTACAAGTTCTTAGTAACATAACCATCTTATGTGTTTAATTTCTCCAATTTTCATCGGCATCCACTTTGACTCTCAAGTCTCAACAGAGTTTTTTCTTGAAAGTTAACTTAATTTCAGTTTATGTTTTTATTATTTTAGAGTAATCACTCCTAAATACAATCCATGATTGAAAAGAAGAATAATAAATAAGAAGAATTCGTAGTATTGAAACATTACAAGTTGTTTAGAGAAGGAATATTTCTCTGTTTTGCATGGAACAAAATTAAAAATGTAATCTAATACTTGTACAATAACTGAAACATAAGAAACTGGATTTGATTACCTTGACCTCTTGTAGACTGTAGACATCTCCAGCATTTTCAGGTACATGCGTTAATCCTCATAACTAATCTATGTGTTGATGGTGCCTACGCACTTATATAAAAAAAACCTACTCTTAACAACTTACTTTGTTATTGAAAATTGTTCAAGGTAAGTTTTAAGTGATTGTTTGTCTGATTGTACAGAGAGTTGGCAAAATTCCATGTACTAGTTGCTTGTCCAGTTCGAAACCTCGGGAATCTGTCAATTTTTGACATTCACCACCACTCCCCATGAGTTATATAACATTGAGAGTGCTTGCGGGTGTTGTTCCATATTTAAGTTGAAACCAAACGACGACGTAGTAAACCACACCCGTGATGGTTTCCTAAGCTTTAAAATTCAGAAATGCATTCCAGTTTTTTATCCATGAAAAAATCTGACAATTCCAAGCAACAACATTTAATAATTTTTTTGTTGTGGTCATAAGTTGGTCACGATAAAAACAGGGAGAAAGTTTCTTTCTAAACCACCTTTTTCTTTCTTTCTTGCCTGATTTTTGTAACTAATCAAAGCACTACAACAGAAACCTAAGTTAATTACAAGCAAAAAATTAGTGCTTTATATTTAATCTTTTTTTTACTAACAGATTTAATATATATATTGATTTTATTGACTTTGGCTTGCACCCTATCAAATAATTGACATTAAGATTATAAATCGTGTTTGTTTAAATAATTAGTTTTAAAATTGTATTAATAATAATTTAGGTAAAATTTAAGATGTAAGATTTAAGATTTAAGATTCTGGAACGGATTCGGGAGTCTTGGGGTCACTTCCTTAGAACGAACACTTGGGAGCACTTTCTTAGTTCTGAGCTTGAGTTTCGGGATAAACTCTTATCCTCTAATGGAATTTCATCCTCAAATATAGTTTCATCCCCACTTAGAGTTTTATCCCCGGATGACATTTATCCCCTAATTGATGTTAAACTAATTTCGGCTAACTGTGATAGCTTAACAATTCAGCGATGAGATTCTTGAGCTTCAGTAGATCCTCTCTGGAATTATGTGCGGATTTCACTAATTGATTCACTTGGGATTCACTTAAGGGAGGGTTGAAGTATTTTCTTCTGGTAGGTTCCAGTCCTCTGCAGCTCCACAGCACATGCTCGAACGACAGGTAGTCACCACAAAACCTACAAGTCTTTGCCTCGTAATGACCGAGGTTGTACCACTTTCCATTGGCGTAGACTGAGTTGTAGTTTAGACGAATTTGGATAACTGCTCTTGCTAGGTGATTTGGAAGCTTATTTATCAAGTAGAGTTCAGCTTTGTGGTTTTTCTTCAGTAGGTGGTATGATGGGATCGATGTAGAGTTTTTAGCGGCTAATGTATCCCTGTTCAACAGTTGTTCGTCCATCTTTTTGCACAGAATTGTTTGGTACCTCGCCACTGTATTTGCTGAGCCCCTTGAGTAGAGGTCGGCATGACCTAAAGATGTTAGCACTTCCTTGAGTTGCAGACACCAACTTCCTTTTATGTTATCCGGGTAAGAAGAGGAGACCTTCCTTAATTCTTGGTAGGCATTTTTGATGAGACTATGTTCGGGGGACTCTAGAATTCTTCGCCAGTAAGAAATCATCGCGTTAAAAATAGGTAATTTCAGCGAACGTGATCCCGTTTCGAGTCTTACAAAATATCTGGGAGTGCTGAAAGGGAGGCACAGAAGACGTTTCCAAAACTTCTGCTGGACAATCTCTAGATCTTCGGAATGGTTTGATCCCCAAATTCCTGCACAGTAAAGGGTAGTGGATTTCACATGTGAGTTTAACAAAAATTTTGCAGATCGAATGTCCATATTTTTTAGTCTTTTGAGCGTTCTTAGTACTGCTCCTTGGGCAGCCAATCCCTTTGCTACTGCTACATTTGCGGCTTTAGAGAACGATCCATTTGACTGAAAAGTTATCCCTAAATAAACGTATGAGTTGCACGTTTCTAGTTTTGATTGGCCCCACTTAAACATGTCTTCTTTGTGTATTCTTCCAGAACGTCTCATCACTAGCACTGATGTTTTCTTAAGGTTCGCCTTCAGCCCTCTAGAGTGAAAGAATTGCGCGGTAGCTGCTATTTTAATTTGGAGGGCTTCTTTCGTTTTTGCAATGAGAACCAGATCATCGGCGTAAAGCAGGTGGTGAACAACACGGGATCCAATCTTAAAACCGGGGGATAACAGCTTTTCCAACTTTTCTGAGAGACCTTCAATGAATAGGTTAAATAAGGTAGGGCTTGCTGATTCACCTTGAAGGACTCCTTTTGCTATTTTTATTTCTTCTGTAAG